>JAQIYA010000818.1:0-16514 GCA_034699355.1 Microtritia minima
TCGGCAAAAAACGTTTACCGAGAAAAGTCATAATAAAAGTTAGCATTGATTTTAATAAATAAATTACAATAAAACGCGCAAAATTCTGGCCACAAATCGATGTCTTCTCACGCAAATTAAAAGAGAATCAAAATTCTCACTTAATTCTGTCAAATTAAATAATTTGTTTTCAATAAGTTATTGCCTTTAATTATCTGTTTGTTAACTTCATTTACACTTCATTTACTTCATTTATCTATACATTTACGTTTCAACGTTTTATATGACTATTAATTAATTAATTTTGTAAATCATTAGATATTAGCAAATAATTGTAAATAATTAGTAAATTATATAATAAAAACTCGTGTTGTCTCCAAAAAAGTAATAAATAAAATTTGCTTCGCTTTAGTTTTATTAAAGGCATCGAATTAGTTGTGTTTGAATTATTTTCTGAAATTCAAATTTAAATGAATGTTAATTATTAGAAAAACTAACACTAATTAAGTGCACATTAGATATAGAATTGATTTCAACTTAATTCTGATATTCATTGTATTCATAGAATTGATGCGAATGTGTGTGCATTCGAAGAGATATGATTGGCTGTAATGAACGCAACGAACGAATGGCAAGCAATGCGAGGCATAGAACGCACGCGTCGTTCGAATAGATGGCAGTCATTGAGTGCTTGAGTGCGCACTAAGTTTGAAGTGAGAGACGAAAGTTTGAATCGAACCCATCATATGAGTCGCAACGCATTCGATTCGAGTTCGAGTTCGCACTCCAATGTCGAACCCAATGTCGAGCCGAACGCCGGGCCGAGCAGTGAGTGGAACGCAATGACTGCGACGCGGAGTGCGATCGCGAACGACGGAACGGTTTTGCGTTCTGTGAAAGAATTGCCGCTTAAATACCAATCGGTGTTCAAATTGTTTCCGTACTTCAATGTCGTGCAGTCGAAAGTGTTCGCCGACGTGTTGCACACCGACAACAGTGTTGTGGTTTGCGCGCCAACCGGTATGTCATGCGTGTTGCCATTGCTTGCCATTCATTGTGTTTCACTCTAAGGTTCGGGTAAGACATCGATCTTAGAGTTGGCTATAATTCGACTATTAATGAAAGCGGAGTCGACTGCGAGTCCAATCGGCGTCATATATATGGCACCACTTAAGGCGCTCTGCAATGAAAAGCTCAACGAATGGCAGCGAAAGTTCGCGTCGTTTGATCTCAAATTCTTTCAATTGACCGGTGATTCCAATATCGATGACTACTCACTAATAAGTGATGTGAACGTACTGTTGACGACACCCGAGAAGTGGGACTCAATTACTCGCAATTGGAGGGCAAACAAAGGGCTCATCAAAAGCATTCAACTCATGCTTATCGACGAAATCCATTTAATACACGACGGCGTTCGCGGCGCGACGATGGAGGCCGTCATCAGTCGTATGAAAGCACTCCACTCTTCGCTTCTGCACACCAGTGGCGACAACAGTGACAACAGTGGCGACGATTCGCAGTTGCGTTTCATAGCAGTGTCGGCCACCGCTCCCAACGTGGACGACATCGCGCGCTGGCTTTCACTCGACCAACACTCGGGCGTCAGTTATAAACTGTCCGACGATTTACGACCGGTTAAGCTCAACACTGTTGTGGTCGGCTATCAGTGCAACAGTTCGTGGAGTGAATTCCGATTCGACATTCAACTCACGTCAGTTGCTATACATTTAATCCAATTGTTTCGATATTTATTTCACATTTGATGTTACAGTTATAAACTCGACTCTATTATTAAAACTTATTCAAACAATAAGCCAACGCTTGTGTTTTGCTCCACAAGAAAATCGGTGGAAATGACGGCACAAACACTGGCGAAGTCGACGATGAGTTTCTTCAGTTCAAAAGAGCACAGAAATAATTTATTACAATATATGAGTTCAATGAAAAATAGCAAACTTCGCGAAGGCTTCGAAAGAGGTGTGGGCTATCATCACGCGGGGCTCGACTTCACCGACAGGAGTGTCATCGAGAAGGCGTTCGCCAATGGCTTACTTCCAGTCCTCATATCCACCTCAACGCTAGCGATGGGCGTCAATCTTCCCGCGCATTTGGTTTTTTTTATTTGCATTATATTTTCTTAATAAATGGATTTTTTAAAAGTCAATTTCATGCGCAGGTAATCATCAAAAACACCAAACAGTTCGCTTCTGGCAATACGTTTGAATACTCCGAAACTCAAGTTTTGCAAATGATTGGACGCGCGGGAAGGTATTTGAATACCACTCTATCGAGCTTTGAGTGCTTCCAATTATTTCTATTTAGGCCTCAATTCGACACCACCGCCACAGCTGTTATTATGACTAAAAGTAACAAAGTTTAGCTTAATTTATATGCATTTAATTGTTAACTTTTTTATATTTTATTATTTTTAATGAGTATAGAATATTATGTAAAATTATAAAATATGTTTAATAGAAAATTTTTAAACATTCTATACATTAAGAATAAGTACTGAATTGAAAGTTTATATCTAACTGAATATAGTTATATTTTTAAACAAATATTTTTTATATGATTGGCAATACATTACAATTGACATTTAATTTTGATTTTATGCAATATAGCGTGTATAGATATATGAAATGATTCTAATTTCTATTTAGATGTAAACCTCTAGCAATTATGTTGATTTTTATAGAATACAAGATTATACACCTTTTATATACAGTATGATTTAAATTAGTTTATATCTTTGCCTATACTTTTGTCTGTTTTGTTTTTTTTAAACATTAAACATTAAAACAATTACATTTGATTTAAAAGATGTGGATAAAAGCAAATATGAAAATCTGATAAACGGCTCACAAACAATTGAAAGCAATTTACACAAGCATTTGGCCGAACATTTAAATTCCGAGATAGTGAGGCAAACAATTACCGACATCGACGTCGCAATCAATTGGCTTCGTTCCACATTTTTCTACATAAGAGCGCTACAAAATCCAAGTTATTATGACATCAATAAATCTGTAAACATTAGTCAGGATAGAATTATATATGACATCCAATCGCTGTGCAAAAGAGGTAGTAATCATTTAGAATAGTAGTAATAATTGTTTAATTAATTTGTTATATAATAAAATAAAGAATTAAATGGACTCAATCGATATGGAATGATCAAAATGGACGCCGAGTGCTGTGCCATTGAGGCCACAAATATGGGAAAACTAATGGCCAGATGTTGTCTTTCCTTAAAAACTATGATAAGTTTATTAGAAATTATGGAAAAAGAAACGTGTTTAGAAAAACTTATTGAAAGCATATCTCAATGCGAAGAAATCAATTCGGATATTATTCTAAGAGTTAACGAACGAAAAATACTGAACGATTTGAATCAAAACTCAAAAAAGTCAAATGATTATTCGATTCGGTATCCAATAAGCGGCAAAATCAAAACGGCTTCAATGAAAATAAACTGTTTAATTCAGGCAACGTTTGATATGTTACCTATAGCTGAACAGTCTTTATCACAGGATTCGCTAAAAATCATGAGAAGTGGTCAAAGGGTTAGCAAATGTTTGGCCGAAGGATTAATCTTGAGATTAACTAATTATAAGACATTATTAAATGCGGTCATTTTAATGCAATGCTTCAAAGCGCGTTTGTGGCAGAACTCGATATTTGTTTGCAAGCAATTCAAAGGAGTTGGGCCTACGTTTGCGAGAAATCTTGTCGATAAGGGGTTAACTTCATTAAAAGCGCTCGAAGAGGTTCATCCGAGAGAAATTGAGATGTTTCTCAATAGGTTTGAATGACGTTTAAATAAATTTTGTTAAATTATATTGATTTGCTTGTATTTTTACCGAAGACACCCACCATTTGGAAATCAAATGATCGATGAAATATCTCATTTGCCTAAATATCGATTAACTGTTGAGCAAAATTTCGACCAACTCTTACGTTTGAAGAAAGCAAATATGAAAATAACGATCGAATTAACAAATTATGATAAGTTGCTCACTAAACAGACGCTGCCTCTCAATCATTCATGTTATTTAATTGTTGGAAATGATGACAACAAAATATTCTGCTGTCAAAAAATTCAGGACTCTATGCTAATGAATGCTAATGGCCTTTACATTAGAAATAATTTAGATATAGATAGAGGAATAAAGAATAACAAGCTTTACGCTCATCTCATTAGCGAATCATATTCTGGACTCGATGTCGAGTATCAGATCGAGCCGTCATTTATAGATTATGTCCCGAAAGAAGAGCAAAGTTCGAGTCCGGAAACAAACTCGTCTGATATGTGTCTTCATAAATGTCTAAATAAGAGACTGTGTGGACATAAATGTTGCAAAAGTGGATTAATTGATGAACCAAATGAAAGTGATAAACAGGTAATTAATTAGTTCGCTATTTAATGCATTCATTGTTCATTTGAATTCAACACATTTTTCAATATTGCTTTACTTTATGATAAGTTAAAACAAAAGAATTTTTAAAATTAATTCCATTATAGATGTTAAAGCATAAGAAGCAACAAAATACAGAAAAATTGAAAAAAGCAAAGCTGACTGCTGATGTGAAGAGTGAGAAAAAGCAAAAAGATGGTGATATTTCAAATTGGGTGAAGAAAATGCCTGAAAATGAAAACCACATCGACTCAAATGATTGCGTTCTAAGAGAAAGTCATTACTTTGGAAGTGATGACAATCAACTTAATGATAATACACTCGAAATTAAAGACGAATTCGAAGATCTATTCAATGAAGACTTTGGAGAAATGGAATATATTTGTAACGAAGACTTTCAGCGTTTCGGTGACGAAAGCAAATCAAATTTGACGGAATCCGATGAAGACATTGACTTCTTGTACCGACGATGTTCAGGATATGTGGTCTCAAAATATGATTTAAGTTCAAATGCTTCTGCATTTACTCTCAAATAAATTTGCAAACATTTAATAAGCAGTTATAAACAGTAATAATAATCTGTATCAGCGATTTCAATACTATAATAATCGAATCGCTAATAATATTATTACTGTTATAATCGAATAAATACTTAAATATATCTTAAGATATCTTAGAAACTGTTGATATAATTTGATGTAACTTTAATTCTTGTTCCTAATACTTGTTGTTAATACTTGTTCACAATTCATTATAATAATATTAGTTTATCTTCAAATAAATTATTATTTAAAAATTCAAACATAAGATATTATTAATTATACTTTATTATAGTATAAAAGCCGCTCAATATAGTAGTCATTTGTTGTCATTTTCAAAGACTAGTTTTGATGGACATTCTCGTTGAGAAAATGACCAAAAATTGCACAAAAATATAAAAATACGTGATTTTAAGTGATGTGTGAAATAAAATGACAAAAATTGTTTTTATGTAAAAAGTAGACGAGAGATAACTAAATGAGTTATTTGAGGGAGAATTTTCATTGCTATACATATTTGTCGCATAAAAGTGGTCAACTTTTCAAACTTGTTTGCAATCAAGTCTACATTCCTTTCTCCTTACGAGAGGTGGCACCACATATCAATTATAAACACAACAAAATTCTCACAAAAATTATTTTATTTTTATATACAATTAACCTAAAAATTTACTAACATTAATATATTCAACTTAACTATAAATCTATTAAAGAGTGGAAATTTTGTGAATATTCAGATCCAATGGATGTCAACAAACAATATAATTTTTATCGACAAATGTTTAATATAAGTTTAAATCCAAATAAAAATCTCAATATCTTGTTATGCAGTCCATCGAGGAATAAAGAATTTTTGTTACCATAAGTTAAAATTGGAACAATCATTACCGAAAATTACAGAATTGAATCTTTTAAAAAAATCTTTCATCATTTAATCACAATATTATTAATATATTGTTTGACCAGATATTGAACCATACCTTATGCCAAAACAGGTTAAAACTGATAAAATCAAAATGATGTTCAATTTGTGGCTAAAGTCAAAAACCCTCAAAACACACCATAAGCACGACTAATTGAACGATTTTGGCATTTATGTAATACAGGACATACTTAAGTGTCTGAAGAACCTAAAAATATAGATGTCTTAAGAATATTCTTGTCTAATATAACAAAATTGGTTGTAAATATATATGCAAACTCTTTAATGGCAGGTATAAGTAAACTTCACTCAATTAGTGATAAAATTATCGAATCATTGCTGATTTCTGAGTAATACTCAAACGATTATCTTATAAAATATTCATAAGCTTAGAAAAATATCGTTCTTTGTTTTTGATGTGAGATTTATAATTAATATGTTCAGCTATTCGTGTTGAACCATGTTTTTATTAAATTTTATCATCACTTCACAAATGTTGCAAATAATCACTTTACCATAATATTCCTTAACTTTATTGTTACCAATTGCATGTTTAATTTTCATATTTAGACTCATATTTAAAATAATAAACTGAATTTTACAAAAGCATGTAATTTCACACATTGTTTCACCAATGATTAGCTTTAATAAAACTGAAATACCTGTTCTGTAACTTTAGTTTATGAGTTATCCTTATCTTAATCCTTTCTTAGATTATAAGAATAATGAGCTAAAATTAATGGCTGTTAAAAAATTTTATTATAAAAATTCATAGAAAACTTTATAAAATAAGCAAAATCGAGCAAAATTTTGTAAATCATGCAATTCCGGAATTTTTCAAAAAAGTGCCAAATCAGGAAATTTCGGGCGCATTAAAATTTGATAATTTAGTTATTTATTCATAATTAGTTAAATAGATATTGTTTCCCGATGTTATATTGCAAAACAAAAATTCGGTAATTCCAGAATTACTACAGCCCTGATTATTATACATTAATAAATATTATTTCTACAACATATGTATTAAATACCAAACTATATTTTATATAAATTACACTTAATTTGATATTATACTTGCGCTTAACATAACACTTTTGCGTTTTTATATTAAATTAAATTATTTACTTTGTTTCATAGTTAAATATTTATTAAAATATTTAATTGCATAAAAAATATTTAAATATATTTATTTTTCAAATATGTGCTTAAATGCATTTATATAAATGTTGCTAAAAAGACTTTAAGCTTAATGAAACGACTGCATACAAAACAATTCTAGTTTGCGTTTCTTCTTTTTTTATATATAAAATTCCGGACTCTAATGAAGCGTAAATTAATTATTTATTATAAACTAATTTGAATTTATAAATTAAGTTAAATAAATTTATAAATCCTATAAATTAATAATATTATTCATTACAGCTGATAATTAATTTTAAAAATTATTTCATTATATGTGAAACATTAAACAATTTAAGCTAAAATTAATATTTATTTCAAAACTATTGTGATATTAAAATGAATAAATGCATTTATTATATAATGATATAAATTGGCATACATTGGCATACACTCTCCGCGATAGGGATGAACTTCAATTCAACTTCAATTCTGTTTAGCGTAAACTATTTGGAATGCAAGTCAAGAAGCGAGGAATCGCATGATGTCATTCATATGAATAATATCCTTACAAATGCTATCGATTTTTGTTATCTCCATAGTAATTTCAAATCTATAAACTCGATTTTGATTGAAACAAAATAAGTATAAAAATGCTGTTATTCGATATCATTTAAATTCTCAATTATTTTTAACAACTGTATATTAAATGTATTTAAGATACAATTGCAGACACTATTAAAATTCTTTTAATAACAGATATATTTTAATATTAAATATTAGCAATAAATGTAAAATTTATTCAAAGATAAAAAATTAAAAGTCGTTATTAATAATATCATTAATACTTCGCGAGAAATTAATTTTTTGTTATTTCAATTAATTTTAGATATTAAAATACAAATAAAACTAAATTAAAATATATTATGTTGAAATTTTGAAAATACTGTTTAGAACAAAATTAAAAATATTATTTTGATATTGGAATAAATGATAAGATATTTTACTATATAAAGGAATATAATCTACAATACATGTCAGCAGTGTATACACAACGCTATCATCATGTAGTGTATCATTAACGTGATGCGAGCCAACTAGAAATGGAAAACATCAAACACCGATCATTCGCTAATAAAAAATTATCGGTAATTCTATATTTTAATTCTGTCTCATCAAAATGGGAATATATTAAATGTAAATTCAATTCTATTTCACCACATTTTAAATATAAATTTTATATGAAATTTATTCAATTTTTTATAAACTAATAAATAATAAGTATTTTTATATTACTTATCATTGCAAACAATATTTCTTCAAACAAAATCAATCTTAAAAAGTATTTTGTCAAACTTATTTGTTTTCGCTTTTGATTTATTATTTAATAATACCATATATTATAAATTAATTTTTTTCCAAATATTTATTTATATATGGAAACTTTATTATCCCACTGTATATTCCATAATAATATTTTCAAATTACAAAATAAATTAGATTACAAACTTAAAAATTAAGGATATCATGCATGTATTTACAACAATACAACACCATTACTATCCACTAAAAAAGGATATTTTAATATCACTCTTGTAAATATAGAAAACGTTTTAATAAAATATTTTCTAATTTTGTTTTTTGGTAAAATAAAAATAAATTATCGAATTTATATCTAATTTATATCGAATTTAATTCAATACCTTTATTTCAAATCTTAAAATAAATTTACAATTAAAATAATCATACAATGTATGTATAATAGTTTAGTGCAAAATCATTATAGACATTATATTCTCAATAGTAGAAAATTTATAAATTTTACTTCCTTTAAGATTTGCATTAAGCATTTATATCAATATAAATAATGAAAATTAAAACCAATAAAAGTCGAAACAACAATTGAAGCAATATTTGGTCCTTATTTAGGTTTGCCGCTAGTGTGCGACTGCTTGCGATGCCATTTAATCGGAATATATCCAAATATATCGGTGCGGTCGGCATCTATTTTGCTTGTATGTGATTCTACTGTATTTCAGAGTACTGTGCAATATATGCGTAAAAAGTTTGTCAGTATAATAATGATAAATTTGATATGATTGAGCTCATAAGACTTTTTCGAGGCAATGATTATGATGACTACTATGTATTAATGAGATGAATCCTTGCAAAATAAAATATTCATAATACTAGTACTAAATTCTAATGCTCTCCGCATAATAGAGTAAATTGTATTGACTCTTCGCAGAGCTTTGGCAGAGCAGTCACTGTCTACGCAATCATACGGGGATTGCGAAACCCCTCGGGTCGAGCAGATGCGACTAAATTAAGCTTTACAGATGTGGTCCTCTTTTATTAGAATATATGTGTTAATCTAGTGAAGAGTTCTGCACTCACTTCTGCCTCAATCGCACAAATGCATAACTATAAGGTATTTTTATTAATATGAATATAAGCATATTAAGCATATTAATGAGAAACGAGATCGTCGTAGCGATGCAGGTGTACCTATCGAGTCAACACATCGAGTGTTGCCATTCACTCCAAATGCCAACCAAATGCCAGCCAAATGCTGGCCAGCTTTGGATACAGCTTTCGATACAACTCTGGATACAGCTTTCTGTGCCAGCATTATGTGCAGCATTTGCCTCAACTATTATTAGACAGCATGTTAACTATAAAATAGTACACTTTACGCTACATAGTCGAACACACTTAACACTAACAGTGCACACATTGTGCAACATTGTATGGCCTGCAATGTGCGGGTCTGTGTTTGTGATCGTTGTCTAGCTCTCCATCAATTGTTCACAGATGAAGACAAACGCATCGCTCGTACACGCGTTTGTCGATTCAATAAATGCAAAATTTACAATAAAAACTCGTCAAATAATATATGTTTTATATGTTTATAAGACGAATATAAATATGAGCATAAATATGAGAGTCATAATGAGAGTAATTTCTTATTTTGCAGATAATCAGTGGAGCGATAATAAAATAGGCTGAGTATAGCAGAATGTATGGGAGAGTGTATGAGAGTGTATGGCATAGTGATTGTGCTGTACGTGACAAATGTTGAAAAAGCATGTTATGCTTATGGTTAGTCTGCTTCATGGATGCACTGCACCTGCACTGCATTATCACAATTACATTATCTTTATTGAACGCCATATACGCTCGCATACTCTCGTCTAAATGAGTTTCAATTCAATTAATGAGCTCAACGTTTCAAAATATAATAACAAGTGTTCCCGACTTTCAAAAAAGTAATGCATTTGAAATGCGTTTGAAAGATGAGACACGAAAGCAGTGAAAGAGCACCTCAATAAAGCAAAATTGGCATAATTTGAGGATAACTGTCTAAAGCTGTGGGAAGAAGTGATGTTCTGAAAGTCAGACTTCAGTTCACTTCACAGGTGCGCTTCAGACGTGTTGGCGACCTAAGGATCAGTAAAGTCATACTCATTCATAGCTATGTTACTCTCAATCGCCTCATAAGTATCGCTTAGTATTGTGCCGTTCACTGCCTTCACTGCCGTTCAGTCTACCACTCGCTAACTAATGACTTGATATTGTCTTTCTCTGAAAACATATCCGAATAAATCCAAGACTCTATAATAATGAAAGATAATGGTGTTTACGGTAGAAGTAATTTAGATATAGATAGGGAACAAACAATAATGTGCTCTTCGCTCATCTCATTAGCGAATCATTTGCGGACTCGATGTCGAGTCGATCACATCGATCGCTATTTATAGATAAATAGCAAAACAAGAGCAAAGTTCGAGTTCGCAAACAAATGTCTGATATGTGTCATCATAAATGTCAAGTAAGAGACTGTCTTCACAAATGCTGCTCAAACCGATTAAATGGTGAACTAAATGAAAATCAAAACTAGTAATTAATTAGTTCACTATTTAATGCATGCATTGTTATCTCGTATTTGACACATTTTCAATATGTATTGCCATAGTTTATGATAAGTTGAGGTTTTACATCAGAATTTTGAAAATTAATTGCATTATAGATAGTTCAGAATAAATAGGCAGAGATTATAGAAATATCGAAAATACTTAAACTGACTGATTATGTGAAGAGTGAAAGAAAACAAAAAGATGACGATATTTCTAATTGGATGATGAAAATTCATAATAATCACAATCAAATCAATTCAAATGAATGTTCTAAGAGAAAGTCATTACTTTGGAAGTGATGACAATAAACTTAATAATAATGCACCCAAAATTAAAGATGAATTCCACGATCAATGAAGACTTTAGAGAAATGGAAAATATTGGTAACGAAGACTTTCTGTGTTTCGGTGACGAAAGCAGACGAATCCGATGCAGACATTGACTTCTTGTACGGATGGTGTTTACCATTCGTGCTCTCAAAATATACTTTCTATTCAAATGCTTCGGTATTCTCAAATAAGTTTGCAGACAGATTATTACTACAATCGTATCGCTAATAATACTTAAAGTGATCTAAAATACGGTTGATATAACTTTAATTATTGTTTCCAATACTTGTTCATAAATAGTTTAACTTTAGAATTAAACATTTGTTAAGTTTATGTAATAAAGTTAAAAGTTTAATATTCAGTAATTTTTTGAAAATAATTTTAATTATAGCATTAATGTGTGATATTTTTTAATCTATTGATAAGAATATCTTTGTTTATAAAAATTTGTAAAAGTTATTTAACTAAAGTTTATGAAATTTTGTTTTTGATATAATTGCAGACACAATTAAATTTTTATCAATAAGTGATTTATATTAAATCGATAATAAGTTATTATTCATATAAAGATAATCTGAGATAAAAATATAATAAATCTAAAACTTAAAAATCAGTTGTTTAGACTAAAAGTGGGCTAAAATTCCACATTAAAATTTTTTTAGTTATGCCTGCTTATGAATGAATAGTCTTGCATACAGTATTATAGCTATGTTACAGTAAGTCAAACTTCACTTCACAGGTGCGTTCGCGACGTATTGGCGTCTCAGAGAGAAGAGAGAGAATAAGCGAAGCTATGAATGAGTAGAACGTCTTTACTGATCCTGTAGTCGCCAATACGTCGGGAACGCACCTGTGAAGTGAAGGTTGACTTACTGTAACACTAACGAGCCTAACGCTAACCAATATAGTACAGAGAAATCCGCGTAAAATCATACATACATGTGTGACTTTTTTGAGGCATTTGCCAAACATAGCACTGCCTAATGCTATGCCTGTTAAAAAGTGAGGTTAAAGTGAGGTAAAAAGTGAGAAACAGGTTTTAAACAAAACGTTAGCTTAGCTCAGGATAGTAAGCATTGTATACCATGTCATGTTTAATAAGTGCATACCTTAAATAAAATGTTAAATATTTCAAATAAATATTGTTTCATTTAAAAATGCTTCACATTTTCAATTATAAGTACTGCAAAGTGAAAATTATTCTCAATAATAATAATAATCAAATTAAAATATAAATCATTGAAATGCATACGATCTCAACTAATTTGACGTGTTTTACTCGCACACGTTTCTCCGGTACTGTTTTGCAAATACATTCATAACTTATAATTGTATATTTTCGCAACTATTAGTTCCAATTTTATACAATTTTGTACTTATGCTAAGGTTAGAAATTAATTTCACGCCTCTATATGTTCACATGTTTCGCAAACCAATACATACACTTGTGTTAATTATTTCTCAATCATTTTTTTCAACATTCAATTTCACATTTAATAACGAAAGTAAGAAAAACAACATTTTCAACAATCAGTCAAAAATTAGGATTAATCACAATTGAAAATTTACATTTATTTGACTCGCTATTTAAAATTAAACCTAAATTACAAAAACTTCATTATTTAATTATTTTAAACATTTAAACATTAATTATTTTATACACATCCGATAAATTATTTGTATAATTATAATCTGTATATATATGTTCACACTTTCATACGTTTATACTTTCACACCACAAACTCCGGTACAGAGTGTGTGGCCTTATATGCGCTTCACTGTACTGGAAACGAGTTTTTTACACAGTGTGACCATTTGTATGGTTAGCAGTCATATTGAAGTTATCAAAAAGAGATACGCAATACACGAAATGTTGAATCGTTAGGAAAGCATTAGCTATAGTTGATGTGCCAGTATTCAAATCATTACATTGTATACCAAACATATCCCAAACAGAGCGCACTTTGCCTGACATGTCCTAACATTTCTTCGCGTCACTCATGTGTTCGTCTTTCGTGGCGTTTTCGTTGACAGACGGCGGTAACAGACCGAGGGGTTGACGACTCGATGGGCTCATTGAGGCACAGCTATGACCGCTGCGGTCACACGACGAGTGGCACGAAGAGTGACACTTCGTCGACGGCGACACCGACGGGTGCGACTCGAGGGCCACTTGCAGGTCGAAGATGTAGTCGATCACGTATTGGATGATTTCCAGTTTCGACAACTTCTTATTACGTGGCATATTAGGAACCAGTTCTTTCAACTTTGCCAGCAAGAGCTGCATCTCTTCCTGCGAAACGCTCGACGCGTCCATTTTGCTCGCCTGTGAAGCCTTGCGGACCTTATTTGTCGCTAAACTCTTCGCTAACGGAAAGTCCGTATCACTAAAGGTCGCGCTCGGAGGCGATGACTGTTGTTGTTGTGGTGTTTGGCGTTTGCTCTCGTCGTTGATTTTCGCCATTATATTAAGTATGTTCTTAAGTATCTCTAATAAGTTGTTGACCGATGGCACGGATCGATGCGACGATGGCTTAAGTATTGGATGGCGTAGTGGTGACCAGCGTTAGAGTGAGCACATCAGAGACGGACACCACATATGACTGACACGCAATGCAGTGAATGAGCGCACACAACATGGGCGACGACTGCGACGCCACTGCGCCTGCGCTCAGCGCACGGAGTAGAGAGAGGCAGACCAATAAGGTTAGGCCCATCTGCTAGTGTGGAGAGTGCTGAGAGTGTGAGCACAGATGAGAGGAGAGCAGCCTTTCTGCAGCCTTTCTGCGGCTCACTGTGTATGCAATAAGTCGTGGGAAAACAACACTGACTGAGAAATAACACTGATTTCCGTCGAGAGCCACGTGCATAGCATGGCGTTGTTTGATTAAGAGGGGCGGAGACTATCGCTGCGATACACATCTGCGTATACTTGAAAACCGTGGGATCGGCGGACGACGGCTGCAGTCATTGCTACTCACGGCTGCAGACTATGTTGTATGCAGTCGTATATATGCCATTTCCTTATATTAAACTACTCGCTAATAATGATAGCCCCATAAAAGTGCGCACAAGTGTGTGCCGTTGCGATGCCGTTGTGATGCAGCATCTGTTATAGCATGCATTAATTTCGATTATTACGATCACTCGAGTTGTGACCAACGACTAGGCTTTCCCACGGGAGGCCTCGATAGGGTTAGGGTTCGGTCGCACCAGGCTTTCCGTACACGCTTTCGCACACTTTCGCACCTTTTCTTAATTAATCGCAACGCTATCACATGTGCTCATTACCACTCATAACATACTCCTAATATAATCTTGATTTGCTTTTATTTTTCATTCATATTTATTTAAGTGACATCTATTAAATCAGGTTTACTAAACAATATTAAATATTGATTAAATGCGTTTCTTATAAACCAGTATTTTAGTAGTTATAAGATGAATGTCTTTTAGCGTGTGCTTCAATCTAAATATAAGTTTTAAACAAATGTAGATTAAGTTTAAAGTTTATGCCATAAACTTATACTGATTATTAAATACATTATCATTTATACAAATTATATTTTATTTATTGGTATTTTAGTGTTACAGTCTATTATTTGAGTGTGAATGCGATTTTCAAATGAAATCAAAACACCGACATTAGAGTCTGAAAGCACATCCACTGGAATGTTGTTTTAATTGT
This sequence comes from Microtritia minima, assembly GCA_034699355.1. Taxonomy (NCBI): domain Eukaryota; kingdom Metazoa; phylum Arthropoda; class Arachnida; order Sarcoptiformes; family Euphthiracaridae; genus Microtritia; species Microtritia minima. The sequence continues at coordinate 14,915 of JAQIYA010000818.1, forward strand.
TCGAAAGTATATTATGAAATAGTTTGAATTGTATTATGTAAAGCATGTAAGCTATCGAAATAAAAACTACGAAAACAATTTTTATTATTAATAAAGATTGGAATTTTTTTAATGTAAAAATTTTGAATGCTATTTATATATTGTATGTTTATTTCGAGTTATTTAATTTTAATAAATTTCCAAAATACACTTTCAATAACTCTGTTAAACGTTAAAACGTTAAAATTAAAGCAAAGCTGTTCTTTCTTATGAATTACTTTTTTATTCGTAAACTTTAATATGACGTTAAATTTGATTACTTAAATAAGTCTTATATAATCAATTTTCATATTTTTTCGTTGTCTAAAGATTTATTTAAAATTTATTATTTCTTTTGATAACAACGATATTTTAAACATTTTTTTAAGTGAAACGTCATATTAATTCACTTAAAAAGTGTTTAAAATATCGTTGTTATCAAAATAAATAATAAATTTTAAATAAATCTTATTTATATATTTTAAAAATATAAATGAAATCAAATATGATTTTCAGATAAACTAAAATATGAAGAAATAATCAATAAAATAAAGCAAGAGTTAATTTTTAAGGAGATTTTTTTCCCCTTATGTAATCTAAATGTTATGCCTCGAGAGAAGAAGGGAAGGAAAGGGCAGCCATAATAGTGCCCATTGCGGTACACTTTTGAGGCCAAAGAAGTCCTTTAAGTTAGAAAAGTTAGCCAAAATTAGTTGAGGAATGTATGCTTATATAGTAAGCTAATAAAGTATTGTAGTAGTAAAGTATTGCTAAAGTGATAGTTTAATAATATTTTAAATTGTTTTATAAAAAAAACTATAACAATACAATTCTAACAATACAAAACTTAAAGCGCGCAGAGAAACAATCACTTACATTACGCAAAAATTTTAATAAACCCAAATTAAATATACAAACACGAGCGGAGCGAGTGTTTGATTAAAAATTCTCCCTATTCTATGAGGCATCGACTTGTAGTTACTATATTGTACTATTAAAACAAAATAGCGTTTAAATTGTTATAATTTGAAGGATTTCCGTACCAATTGAAACAAAATAATCAATTGAATGACAAACAAAAATAACTTAATAAATAAATATATTTATTTCAATGCGGTTAATAATAGGTTAACTAAGTTCATAATATTGAATCGTATAATTTTTTATGTTTTATGTTTTAGTCGACGAATATGCTTAGCATTTAAAACTTTCTTTTAATTTATATAACTTAATAGCAATTTGAATATTTGTGCCTAAACTGTGAAAAATCCTGGAATGTCTTTCTTTACCAACAATTTCGTGCATTTAATCAAAAATACTTGAATTAAGTTAATTCAATTTACAAATTTAAAAGTTCCAGAATTTTTTCGAATTTATAAAATTCTTTATTAAGAATTAGACTTAATTCTTGAGATAACTTAATTCTGTTGTTTTTGCACATAATTATAAAAACTTTATTACTTACAACAATTTTAATACACAATTTCAGTGTATTGAATATGCTGTGGACTAATGCCAGACAATCGGTGTTTCTGGCATTGGTGTTTGAATTGACTCTCTTCTAAGTTTAAAAAAGTTTAAC
>JAQIYA010000819.1:0-16495 GCA_034699355.1 Microtritia minima
AGAGAGAGAGAGAGAGAGAGAGAAAGACTAAAGGGAAGGATAAGTATTGAAGTGACTCGGAGTATAATATTTAGTGATGTTTCGCTGGCATTAAGTGGAGCAAAAATTTCGTTACTGATGAAGTTCGCGGCGCAACCCTTTCAGCGAAGATAAAGTGAGCAGAAATTGAGGAGAGAGAGAGCGAAAACTGCAGTGACAGCAATAAAATCTATTGTGTTTTGTCGTGTGTTTGTGCTGTGCGTCGAGAGATGCACAGAGAGAGGAGCTGAGCATCCAATTCAATTGATGACAATTTTGTTACGGCAGCGCAAAAAAAGCACGATAAAGAATCAGATGTATATAAAAGTGACTCTTTTTATATAAACTCTCTCTCTCTTCAAAAAAATAATATAATGTAAAAGCGTTGGAGAGAAAAATAGCGATTGAATGGGAGAGAGAGAGAGAGAGAGAGAGAGAGAGAGAGAGAGGGAGAGAGAGAGAGAGAGAGAGAGACATATAAATCAAAAGTAATCTTAAATTACTGCGATAGCTGTTTGTCGAAGTAAAATAAACTTATGGCAAATTTAACACGAATATCGTCTGTTTTAAAGTTTTTGGGGAGAGAATAGTCGCCGTGATTTATTGAGTCTATTTTTTTTCTTCGCTGACTGTAAAAAGCGAAATAAAAAATATAGAGATTCGCTAATTGAATGACGTCTTGAAAAATTTTCGAGCACAAGTAAATTGGGTTTTTGTAAATCTGAGAGAAAAAAATATAACCCATTGTTAAATGAAATGATTGAATAAAGAAGCACTTTTCTGAATGAAAAGAGAGAAAGAGAGAGATAAGAAGTTTGTCTAAACTAAATGGCAAATTATATAATTAAGATATTTTTCTTTATAGATTCAAATAATATATTTCTAAATATAACTTTTAAAGTTCAACTAAATATTAAACATTATTGAAATGAATGATTTCAATTTATAAAACTTGTGTTGTTGTAAAGACTGATGAGTTTTAAGATAACTCTAGATTACAGAGTAAAATCAAGCAATACTATCGTTTAGATGAAGTGATAAAACACATTAGCAGTACTTAAATCGCATTTTTGTCTAGACTAACAATTTTTCTCACCACAAAAAAATCAAGTAATTGTGTTCGTGTGATGAGCGGAGATGAGAAACAAAAAAAAAGTGTCGGACTAAGTGTGCCTTAAGTGACAGACCGTTATAACCTTCTTACAAATGTCAACATATTTTTGTCTGAGCACTTCTACTAAATTGCTCGGAAATAAAATCCGGAGCTCGAAAGCCGCAGATCGAGAACTAATGACACGCTCTATTAGGCGACTCTCGTAATGATAATAATAATTATAACGGGTTTGCTTCAAATAATTGCTTTTATGTAATTAATGCGAAATTAACTCGAAAACTCATTAATAGACGGCCTGTGTTTGACAGTTTAATTTGTTACGCGAATGAGATGCACAACAATATAATTGACAAAAACAATTGAATTTCAATTGTCTTGATTTGTTTACTTTATTTTTTTTTAAAAATGTCAAGTATTCAAAAAGTATTCGCGACACAAATTTCTAAATTGCTTTTCTTAATGTTTATTAGTTTACATGATATCAAATAGAAAATTTGAAATTAAATTAATTTTACACGAACAGCAATTTCTATGCAAAAGTATGCTCAGATGATAGTAGAGTTTAAATTTTTGCTCTTTTGTTATTTCGAGTTTGTACTGCATTTCAGAATTGAATTTAATTAGGCATTCCTATGCCAACAGTATTATCATTTGGGAATATTCTCATCGATAGGACAAAAAGAAATTCCTGACAAAATTGGTTGATAATAGAAAATTGCTATTTGTTTTTAAACAGTAGCTCTTCATTTGACTTTAAAATCATATTAAATCATTATCATAATTATATTTAATATTTGATTAGAGCTCAGGCTTATTAACGCCACTTTAAAAAAACGGATACATTATAGACGTTTAGCAGACGTTCGCTCGATTTAATTTTATGTTTCCATACTCTACTCCTACTAATACTACTAAACTCTACTGTAATGTTAATTGTATGCAATTATGCGAAAGAATTTGCTAAAATAAACAAAAATCGTTAATTAAAAACATTCGCCGTCACAGAAGAATTGAGGAGAAAGAGAAAGAGAGTGTGGCATAGAAAGGGAGCTCAATCTGTTTGATACAATGTTTCTCAACATAAATTAGTTTTGGTAAATGAGAAAAAACGCGAGACAAACATTTCGGGAGCAGAGCTAAAAATTTAAATCAAGAGCCGAATAGACGTTAGTTTCGAAACCCCAGACGTGATTCGAGATGGAAAGCGATGCCTGGCTTTTCGTTAATTAAAGATCGAGTAAACTGAGCGCGGACTGTATGCGATGAATTTTTAAATTAAGGTAAATGTATTGTGCATTTTTTGTTGCAAATATGCAAATTTATACAAACAATACGCGAATTATTAATTGCCAGTAATTTTAAGAGCATAGACTTAATAATTTTTTATTTTCTTTAAGCTCATTTTAATTTAAATATTTTTTTCGTTACATATCAGTAAATTTATTTTTAATATTCTTTAAAAATTTTGAATATTTTTAAAAATATTGAAAAAATTTTGCGCAGAGCGACACAAAATAATGGAAACAATTAAAATTCTGAAAAATGCAAACAAATAAACAGAAAACAAATATTTAGACAAAACTTTATTTATTCAATAAAAACGAAAAATTTATTGCAAAATAGTTTCCGCAACGCATTTGCCAATAAGACCCTCAAAAAAATATGGTAAACGCGTTTTATGATTAAGCGAAACAGTTTTTTTGCGCATATCATTACAGAAAAAATAGCTTTAGATATATATATATTGATATAAATATAAGTTTTATAAACGCGTTTAAAGCTATAGATGACAAAATCGCCTAAAGCTTGTTATCATCATTTTTTCTGCACACTTCTCTGGCGAGAACGGCATCGCCATAACACAGACATAGCATAATACGTGTAAATGCGGAATGGCGTACACTATCGAAAATGTGATTTTAAAGCCACTTTAATACTTGACTGAAAAAATTGTTTTTCTTCTCTCTTTCTCTCTCTTTTCGCCAGCATTTGCGAGATGTCTAATGCTTTTGACTGACTGTGCGGAATAGTCATTGAAAATTTTCAGACGTTAATAAAAAATGCGGCCTTAATTGCAATTTTAAATGAACTTAAATTTGAACCAATATTTTGATATTGCAATTTATTTTTCTCATGATTACGTGGTAATCAAAATTCAAATCGATAAGATATTAACTGTATTATTGAATAGCGAATGAGTTATGATAGTCTGCTTTTTTAATACAAGAAAATGGATGGGATTAAGAAAGAAAAATTATTTATGGTCATCACTAGTTGTGCTGAATTAAATTATAGCATTTTAAAAAGTTTGTATTTATATATAACAACAAATTTAAAGTTATAAATGTATTCTTTAAATTAAATTTTAATAAAAATAACTGCGAAATAACGGTTATAAATCAAGTATTAATCCGTCGACTAACTTGTTCAAAGTGGTATTTTATTTTGACAATTTCCAAAACAATTTATGTTAAAAAAGTTATTTGAAATTCAAAATGAAACTCAAAATGAATACTCTAATGCGGTCGATCTTGTTTTATTTTTATTTTAATAAAATTACAGCTCTTCACGCCTTAAGGGCACTGTTATTACATAAGTTATTACTTATTTTGCATTTTATGAAATCGAGTCTCCGTTTGAATAACAGTGACATTTATTCTTACGCATAAACAGCTTCCATAACCCGAGAATAAGTTTAAACAAATCGCATCATAAAAATTGTCAATATTATAAATAGAGTGGGAAACAAATTCAGACAAAATATAGCGCACATAATAAAAGCCATTCTATCTGTGACTGCAGATCAGAATTGTATAACAATATTAATATTAATATTATATTTATATTACTCTGTATTCGCGAACAATTTTGTATCACAAGAGAGGGATATTTTTAACTATATTTTTTGCCACTAAAACTGTTTTAATATTTCGGCATTGCTTACAGACATACTAGGCTTAAGCTCGTAATTATATTTAAAATATACATATTTTATTTGCGTAATTAAATTTTTATTTTCAATTCTAAGCCTCTCTTCTCTTCTCTTCCTATCGCCGAGTGGTGTATTAAAAAATTTGAGTTCAACATTATAAAAGAGCTTGTCTTCGCATCGTTAAGCGAATAATGTTTCGCTATTCTGCTATCAAATTGTTACTAACTTTATAATAGCCTTAAGTATGGCTGAAGGAGAGAGAGAGAGAGAGAGAGAGAGAGAGAGAGAGAGAGAGAGAGAGAGAGAGAGAGAGAGAGAGAGCGTTATATTTAGTTAGTATCACGCAATTGTCATTTTAACACGGAATGACTGGAGAACGAAATGCCTATTTTGTGTGTGTGTTTCAATTATTTATAAACAAAAATCATTTTTGCACGACTGGCTCGTAATACTGTTAAATTCAATTATTTTCATATTCTCTTTAGTTTTACGGCGAACGCGATGCAGAATTTATAACCGATTTAGAGATTAGAGTTTAAACATTATTTCGTGTTTTCGCCATAAGGCGAAAACAATGGCACAAATAATATCTATTATAAGCTTTTATTTAGTATTGTCTCTGTATTTGATTTTTATTTTTACGTGTTTCAAATATTTTTATTATAGCTATTATAATATTTTTAATAAAATACTAGTATTATATTTTAATTTAAAATATCCGTATTAAATGAAATTCGTTAATAATAATTAAAATGTTTTATTTTAAGATAATTTAATCTTTTGGAGAAAATTGATTAGATTTGGTTGAGTTATTTAATTTATAAAAATAAACTTTAAATAGACTTTAAATGATGTATTTTAAAAGAAAAGATGAACTCATTTTTTATTGTTTTATTATTAATATTATTTCTTATAAACACAGATTCATAGCATTTCTATGCCAATAATCATTGTCTTTATATTTTTTTATTCCAATTAATACTGTATTTACAATTTTATTTTATTGAAATACATTACTGTTTAACAATAACGTGAAGTACAAGTCTATGGTCGAAGTCTTAATAAGAAAATACCAACTTTTAAGCTTCGGGTGGAAAAAAATTCAGATCACAGGCTTTAATGAGAACGGACTCGCAGTGAAGAAAAAACATAGTATTTATTTTGTCAATTAAATGAGATTCCGAATTGTATTTTCTCTCTCCCTATCTCTCGGTCTCTCGTGTGACTCTCTCCCGAAATAAGCTTAACGTTAAGACACTCTTTGTTGTAAGTACTCTCTCGAGTCGTCTTTGATGTATTTTTATTCTCTCTCTCTCTCTCTCTCTCTCTCTCTCTCTCTCTCTCTCTCTCTCTCAGTCTGTCTCTCTGTTCGCACTTAATGATGATCCAAGAATCTCGAAATCCAAGAAAACTTTAGTCTAAAAGAGTAAGTAAAAAATGCGCATACATTAGAGAGCCATTTGGTCTCATTTATTCATTTGTAACAAAGCTTGTAATTACGAAATACATTTCTTTAAAAAAAGAGAGTCTAAGATATATACACAATAATCAGACAGCAGTACAGCAGTATTTTTAACGCTCAACAGATCCGCGACAAGACTATTAAAAATTAGTTTTCCTCCAATTCTTGGATTCTTTGCTGAACTCATAAGGGTATCAAAAATTGTATAAAGAGAAAAAATTTTATATAACTTAATGTCTGTGTGTGTGCGTGTATTCGCGAGTGTGATATTACTGTAAAATTTGGAAACATGATAGCTTTCAAAAAAGGAGTCGAACTAAGAGAAGAAACAAAATCAAAAATAAAAAGCCAACAAAAGAGGAATAAGAAAATTTTGCTGCAAACGCACACACATTCGCATACACGCCGGGAATGCGAAATATAAACTTTAATCGACGGCTCGCCAACAGATTTAATGGACAAACTAGCAATTTTTTGTCGGTGTGAGGGAGGGGTGAGAAGTCGAGAATGGGTTGGAAAGGGGGGATAATTTATTGGCGACAATTGGGAAGCAATAGCTAAGTAATGTTTGGGTCCCGCTTTGTGTGTCACACTCAGATAAGGCCGGTGTTTATAAATCAAATTAAACGCCAGTCGACAGTGGAGGAGAATCGAGGACAGAGAGGATGCAAACAAATAGAAAATAAAATAGAAAACAGGCAAAGATAAAGAAAAATATATATGTAATGCAATAAAATTTGCGCCGACGATAATAAGAAATAGTAAAAAATAAGAATACCAACATATAATTTCACACCGAGTTATGTGTTATATTTATTTCATAACAGTCTCGACTTCTCGCGGATCTGTTTTCTTCTTGTTTGGGCCCAAACCAGTGCTTTATGGTAAATAGCTTATTGAGCATTCGGTACCTAAAACAGCAAAATTGATAATCAAATTGAACCCCAGAGCGCGGCGTGAGTTAAGAGCAAAGAGAAATAAAATTATTTTTTTATTTTTTTGGATAACTCGAAATTGAATAAAAGGCAAAATAAAAACCCGAACAAACTATAAGAATACAGTTTTCTTGTTTGTACAATATATATATATATTTATATATTTATAAGTAGTATATATACAGTAAAAATATATGGCAAAATATCATTAGAGCTTTTCTGTAGAACTTAGGAACTGCTATGGGAAGCCTTTGTGTTTCAAGTGAGCTAAGGATAAATTCAATACTCTCTCTCCTCTCTCCTCTCTCCTCTCTCCTCTCTCCTCTCTCCTCTCTCTCCTCTCTCTCTCTCTCTCTCTCTCTCATCTCTCGAAACATTAATCCTCGATAGCCATGTGCTGATATGAAATCATCGATTACCGAAAACAGAGTATTTAAGAGTGAGTTAAAAGAGTGGAGAGTATATGATGACAACAAAAATGGGAAAATATCTATAAATACTGTAATAACAAATTTGATCAATTTTTAAAAATTTGAATTTAAAAAATCAATGATAAAAGTCAATCAAAATTAGTCACATATAGAATAATCTAAACACTATCAGTAAACGCTTTAACTGTAAAAATTTATTGATCTTAAATTTTTCTTTTTATTTCAGAGCTTGCAAAGTGTTTTTCGAGAATAATTGTTAGGAATAATTTAATTTTGCATTTTATTTGTCGTCAGTAATAAATCTGTTGAGACCCCAAAAAAATTAAATTGCAAAAATAAATAATCTGCGATCAACGGTGAAAATTATTTTTACACAAATGCATACAGATTTAGCGTACGAAGAAAGAAAAATATTAAGTTAGTAAATAATCGTAAAAAATAATTACATTATATTTTTTTTTTTTTGCTTTCGGTTTTTATTTAAATAATCAGAAAGAAAGAAATTTTCGATTTAGTATAAAATTTTAATAGAAAAACTTTTTTTTCGCTTTATTTATGAAAAGAACGCATAAACAGAATCAAGAATATTCTGCGTCGCAGTTTGAATACTAAACTTTAATCGTAAAAATGTAAAGTTTTCTCTCTCTCTCTATCTCTCGAGTCGTTCTCATGACTATAACCTTCAATAGCTTTAATTTTTATTTTACAACGATATGCGTATTCTTCATCTAATCCTCCAAAATTAGAAACGAAGTATATATAAGCGAGAAAATCTGTTTCACTCGTTTATCCACTTTTATCGCGATATTAAATTACATTTTCTTATGGCTCGCCATTATTTAAACTCATAAATAGAAAAGAGAATTGGAAAATATTCAAATGTGTAATATTTTTTTCTTCAACTTTATGTAAAGTTTTGGCATTTTCTTTAATGAAACGGCATTTCATTATAAAATATAATTGATTTTAAAATTTTATATTTATGGCTGGTTTTTACTGTCGAAATATGTTAACAGTAAATAATATGATGTTGAAGTGAGAAAACTAAATCAATCAATACTCGAAACGATTGTGCAGAGAATGATAGGCAATAAAAAACAGAAGAGAAGAAAACAATATAAACAGAGATAGAAATCACTTAACGAGCAACACATTATAGACACTGCTTGATAACAGTCAACTCTACAAACGAGCAATTTTTTTGCTGCAAAATGATGGCTACAATAGGTTAACAGTTAAACTTAGTTATTCGGCTGATGAAAATTTTCCAACTAATAATTTGTATAGTAATTTATAGCTTTTGTTAAATTAAGTTCGTCTGCGAGTGAGCTAAACAAAAATATTTTTCTATTAAATAAATAATGAAAACTTTTGCTGCCAAACAGTAAAACCTGCTGCGCATTAAGCCAACGGTACCTTACTTTTTTTGGATACATTATTATATAACAAATTTAGCAAAAGTTACCACTTTTTTCTTATACTCGCAAACTCTCGCTCACACACAACGCACACCCGAACACAAAACGATAAAATAAATTACTTTTTATGATAAAATACTCGTCTATCAGATAAATAAAAGAAGTCTATTATCTCCGGGAAGAGAAAGATGCAAAATAAAGGAGAGAGAGAGAGAACTGGCGGGAAAAGAGTGGGTGAGAGAGAGAATGAGCGAAGAGTGAGGCAACAAAAAAATATAGTTTCTATCGATTTTCGAAACCGAAAAAATGTTTTTTAGTTTAATGGGCGCTAAATGCAGTTTATTATTCTTTCGAGTGTGTATAACAGAGTGCGAGACGAAAAAAACTGATCGTCTTTTACTTTGGCAATGAAAGTTTTTTAATCAAGTTATTATTGATGTTATGTTGCATAGTCTGTCGCTTCGTCTGACGAGCGCTTCTATTTGCTGATTAAAATTGCTTTTTATCGAAAATCTTGTTCATTTTAAAAATGCTGTTTATGTGGATTAGAAATAAATTATACTTATATCTATATATTAATATATACTTATAATAAATAAATTTAAATTGAATTTAAATAAAATAAAAATTATTTATATTTAAATATTTATTATTATGAAAAAAAAACGATAAACAGAATTGATCTAATTTAATATTAATTAATTTTAGTTATTTGAATTTCAATCTAACGACTATTTCTTTATAATCTTTATAAATCATTCCTAAGGTGTCAAAATTAAAAGGTAATTCTAATTTAAACTGAATATCTTTTTATGTAACAAAAGCAATCACACGCTAGGATTATTTTGCGTCAAAAGTGGTTATATTTATTTTACATTGAATAATGTGATTTAGAAACTTATAAATTACATCCGTTTATAAATAAGTTTTTCTTCTTATGCTAAATGTAAGCTTATTTTAAAATTTATATAATGATTAAGAATTTCGTGAACTTACTATTATGAATATTTAATTACTATATTATTATTATCAATTTATATTTTATATGCCGTATTTTATTTTTAAAATTTATATTAAAAAATCAATAGTCTACAAACATTTTAGTAGGCTTTTGTTTAAAAAAGTAATTCATTTAATTAATTAAAAAGCTTTAATTTTATTAAAAACGCTAATTTTGTAATTTTAATTTATTTTGTTTTAATTAACAAACTTTTGTACTTTTATCTTATTGGAAATTATATATTAATAATTAAAAATATTAATACAATTTACTTAATTAAAGCACTTGATTTAACTTCTATTTTAATTCGTTTTGTTAGATATTTTTAGCACAACTGTTTGAACAATAATTATAAATTACAGCATTTCACAATTTACTTAATATTTTTAAAATTATGCAAAATATCTAGTTTTGAATTCAATTATGAATTCAATTTTAGAGCTGTCTGACTGAAATAAAAAATCATTATTTTATTAAAATATATTCATAAATTTTACGAATAACTTATTATTAAATTTCATCTAAATATCTAAACTTTTGAGCCAAAAGATATTTATTATTTTTTATTATCATTTAAAAATAATAAATTATTGTCAACTAATAATTAAAAAGTTATAACTCATATTCTCCATCAAATATATATATATATATATATTAAGAATTTAATATCAATTAAACATAAGAATATATTTTAACTCTAAATTTTCTCCAATATGTCATAAAATTTGATGTTAAAATGGCTATAAAGTTAAAAATTAAAAATTATTAGTTTTTAAAATAATATCAACTTTCAGTATAGAAAATTATAAGAATTATTAAATTGAGAATTCAAGCAATGCGTTGACAGGCGAAACAGTTATAGATATTATTATGTGCTTTGATTGAAGCGTATGTTTATTTAGATAAAAGCTGGTCATCATTGAAGTATATGTTTAGGGCACTAAAGATTTGATCATATATTGCTTATGGAAAGGGCGAGCCATCAAATCTTATAAGCCTTCAGCAAAGAATGTGTCGGTTATGGGCGAGAGATGTGTGTAGATATTTTGATAGTGCATATAATCTTTAACTTATTGTTAAGTTATAAATATAAATATTTGAATTGTTATATTGTTGTATTCATTTTATTTAACACTTTACAAAATATGAATTTTCATAAATTAATATTTAGATAATTTCCATAAATTCAATTAATTAAATGACTTTCTAAATTTGCTATAATTTGAATGAAAATAATATTTACTAATTTTTGGTAAAAAATATGGAGCAGCAGAGTATCGATCTCTGTACCTCTCGCATGCTAAGCGAGCGCTCTACCATCTGAGCTACAGCCCCTTTTCTTCTCATATTAAGAACTGTAAATTATTATTATCGTTTTCAAATTGAACGACTGACCCATTTTTTGGTAAGATATTTCCTCTCGGATTATTGTATTAATACTTTAAACAAGTTTTTCTGAATTAATTATATTTCCATTTAATAATGGATATTATATTTACGCCTTTAATTTATTTTGAATGCAAACCAATCATATTTCTTCTTAATTTTATTACTATTTATATTACTTAAATTAAAATTAAAATTTATTAATCATATTCTCAGTTAAATAGCTTTGGATATAATAAATAATAAATTTCAATTAAAAGTCTACGTCTTTTGGCAAATGCAAAACAAATGAATTCAAACAAATAATAAATGAGTTAATTTTATTCAAAATAATTTCAGCCGCAATAATATGCATTAAAATTTCAGGCAAATTACCTGCTGGTCAAACAATTACAGCGAATTATATTTATATCGCTTATGAATCTTATTTTATATTATAATGATTTCAATCTTGATTAAAATAATAAATAAAAATATTTTATTACTGATGTCTATTTTAATTTTTATTAGCGCTGATAACGCAATCTTTACAGCCAACTTGAGTGCCATAAAAGATTTACTGCCTGGACATTAGCTCCAGAGAGAGAGAGAGCTTCAAATTAATTTACGAAATTAATGAAAGACTTAAGGCTTAGAGCTTAAAACAATCTTTCAATGCGAAAAAGTAAAGACTACCTTTTGGTAATAAATGCGTTAAATCTGTTGGGCTCAGCGTTTGTGATTATTTATTTAGCATTTATTTTTCTATATCGGAACGAATAAAATCGCGCAAAACGAAAATAAATTTTAATTATTAATTAAAAGGTAATCTAAAAGTTAATTATGTGTTTATTTAAGCACTTCTGTATAAGTAAAAGATAAATAATCACAACTATTTAATTTGTAATTAATATAATTAAAAATAAGTCAGTTTCTTATATAAACTCGTAATTGTTTTGTTTGATTCTGATTCGATATCGATATCGAATAAGATGGAAATTTATATTTTAATTTCAAATCATTGGCAATAATCAGAGCTCCTCTTATGTGAAAGTTTTCGAAATCTTTTTCTTAATCTCGAATCTATTCTCTCTATCTATAACTTTATTTTTGTATTTAACTCTTATCTGGAAGGGTCTCCGCACTAATAAAGTTTGTTAACTCATAAATAAAAACAATACCTTAACTAATCTAAACCAGACAGCGATAGAGAAAGCTTTATTTTTACGATTAAAAGAGTTGAAAATTAAAATTACTTTAACGAAAGTATTATTAAGTTTAAATGTTTACTTTTAAATACTCGTCTATGATGTTCAAGACGGGCGTTAAATCTGTTCGCCTGAACAGAGACGCAATTATTTTTCGCTCATCAAAAAAATAAGGATAGCACACAAAAAAGAGAGAGATGTGTCGCATAAAGTTTTAATGATAGGGCACTCAAGCTATGGTTCTCGTCGTCCATTAGAGCACGAATTGTTATTACTGGCAATTCGAGATCATCTTTATGGACAATAATAAACTATCAATATTTTTACCATCAATTCACTATAATCTGAATTCAATTTTTATTCCAAAAAAATTGCTTTCAATATTTCGGCCCCAAAAAAAAAGATCATTGAATTTTTAAATTCAAATTATTCCATTTATAAATCAAGTAAAATATATTTTCATTTTTTAAAAACCATATTTCAAAATAAAATTTTAAACATCTATTCATTTTTTAATAGTTCCAATTCGAATAGGCATCGAAAAATTAGATACCGTTTAAGTGTTTAGGAAAAAATTGTCTAATTTATTATTGCTATAATCCCTCGCAAGCGAATCATCAATTTAATCAGGCATTAGCTATTATCATCAAAAAACTTTATCCAACACTCACTCACTCTATTGCTCTCTCGCTCTTCCGTTTGTGCGAGCCTTCAATTATAATTAATGCAAGTTATTTAAAAGATTATGTCAGCTAAGCTTCATATTATTCGCGCGAAATTATTAGCGCAATAGTAGGGCTAATAATAATAATAATATTGCGAACATATTTAGCGTTTAGCGTAAGTTCTGTAAACTTAATGCTTATTTTAATAAATGATTTTCGTCAATATCTGTTTGGCTCGCATAAGTAACAGCATTGTGTGTTAATGTAAATTTACCTTTTATTAAGATTAGTGTCAAATAATGATAATGCGTTGTTTCGTTGCTTATGCAGAATATAGACTTGCGTGCAATTTGTGTCATAAGAAATACGGTATAATTTAGTTAACGCTAAATGTTAGGAGAAAATTATTTGCGAATTTTTGTGGAAAAAGAGGATATTTTGTCTCACAAATACAGGTGTCTTTTTGCTTCAATTCATCACTTTTAATAAATAAGATTTTATAAAAACTTAAAACAATTTAAACAAACTTAAAAATATTTGCGTCTGTTTTAGAAAAAAAAATGCAATGATCGGATAACTTTAATTTATAAGAAAACAACTATTATTTATTTATAAATTTAAAAATTCGCTCATTTAATTGTACATAGAATTGATATTATTATAATTTTCATATATTATAAAATTATTTTTACATGGAATAAGTCATTAAATATTAGAATTAAATTAAAAATATAGGTCAAACAACTAGAAAAGATAAATTTTTAATATATAATAAAATTATCTATAAATTACTTTGTTTTATGTCGATATATATCATTATCTAATATATGCCATTAGTTGAATAAAACCACAATTTTGTTTGTTTTTAAAATGTTTCAAATTATCGGGAAAATTATTCCATATTTAATTTTTTAAAATAGTTAAATAAGTTTAGCTTTAAAATATTTGCTTTTAAACTGCATTAGAAATTTTAACTTGAATTAATTTTTAAACTGATTTATTCCATAGTTTTAAAACACAAAAGTTTCAATTTAAAGATATAAATACAGGTTATGCTTAGCATTGATTAAGAATAAGATTAAAAATTGTATTAAAAATACAAAATTCTATATTTTAAGTGTTAAAAGAGAATTCTATTTTTAATAAAACATTAATTAAATAAAGATTAAAATTAACGCAAATGTTTTGAAAGTTAAAAATTTTTAGCCGTAAAATTATAAAATGATTTATTATTAGCCACAAATGAAAATGAAATCTAAATTATTTGCTCATTTCAAGTGAACATAATTCAGGCAACAAAGTAAGAGAGAAAAAGCAAAACATTTGCTTTAAATCAGACAAATAGCTGGCATAACATAGCGAGAGAAAATTAATAAAATGTTATTATTAACAGGCATTATTTAGCTTACAATGTTTCGTTAGTTATTAAATTTTGATTGCGGTAATAAATTCAAAGAAATAATAATAATCATAATAATAACAAAACAATATACAGCATAAATATTTTCTGCATCCGTAATATTTATTTGCGTTGCTTTAATATATCGCGAAATTATTTTAAGCGAGAAAAAACTATAATTTATTAATACCGCTAAAAAATTAATCATTTTATGCGAGTATTATATTTTAATAATGTCTGAATTACTGTTTTTTAAAATTAAATTACTATCTATTCTTTATAATTTGTATTTGTCGACTAATTTGCATAATTTTTCTTTTATTTTCCTATAATTTATACAATACCACGAATATTACGTTTATTATACTCATAATTATCAAACGAGTATCATATCCTTAAATAAATCTAATATTTTTAACGCGTGACTTCTTTTAGTTGAAAATAATAATTATTATACTATATTAAACAATATTATTTATAGAGTAAATACAAGTGAGACAAATGGAAAGATGTTTTGTTTTGTTTTCTAAAAATTTTCCGCCCATTAATTATAATTTAATGTTTTTAATTTAGCAATAAATATTTTGAATTGAGAAAAACATTAGAGAGTAATTTGAATAAAATAACAGCAAATTGTTTTAAGAGTTGGTTTAAAAGCTAAACATATTGTCTGTGAAAATATTGTCAATGAATTGCAAGAATTACACAACGATTTAGTTGACACAAACTCAAAGAAAACTTATCGCTAATTTATTGTATCGCTATTTTTAAACTTATATTGAAATTCTTGAGTCATTTTAAATAAATACTGATTTTAATATGATTTTAATTTGTATTAAATAAAATAATGTCAAATTTAATTTAAATATTTATCAAAGATATTATTTTTTAGAAACATTAATTTAAAATTTACTCTACTTTTACATATTAAACACTTGAATTATAATTAACTGAATAATTATGAAATATACAAACAAAAAATAAAATATAACAGAATTTTAGTCAAATGACAATTAAAGACTTACGACAAATAACTAATTTAAGTGCTTTTGTAACAACAAAGTGCACTTCATTTTAAATTATTTATAACATCTTAATTAAGCAAACTATTATATGAAATTAATTTTTTTTATAAATATTCTAAAAGTATTTAAAGAATTAATGCATATTCATATTTATAAACGGATATAATATAATTAATAAGATTGAAAAATAATAATGAAATTAAAAACAATGGGTTGACAACACGAGTCCCATCTTTTGGCCCATTATTATCAGATTTGTATATTAATTCACTTTCACACAAATGTGATCATAGAATTAGTTCAATTATAACAGTTAGCGCTCGTTTAGACTTAGCCGGCAAAAGCTGTCAAAACTATACATTCCCGACGAAATCAGAACCGTTTTTCATCCTAGCTTTACATCAATACAGGCAAAACAATAATATTATTGAAAACATAATCACAATTGTATCAAATTATTATTCATTTGATTAAATTCATTTTGTAAATATGATTAAAATATATACATAATATGCATGTTTTTTCTCTTTAAATTAATAGCTTTTCAAAAGTTGCTGTTATTGATAATATTCAAAATCAAGTAAAAACTCATCGCAATAAGTTGTATTAAGTTGAAAATAAATTTAGCATAAGTTTTAAAATTATCAAAAACTAAATTTATGGGAAATTTCCTAAATATAAAAGTATATAAACAAAAGTAAATAAATTTTAATATTAAACTTAAAGATTACAAATATTCTTTAGACTAACCCAATATAAAGTTAATAATTTTTGATATTATTTTTATATCCAAATTTTGCACAAAACAGTTATCAAATAAAAACTTTTATGATAATTCATTTGCGAAGAATTTGCCAAAAGTTTTTCTTCTTTCAAAGAATTAAATTTTAAACGCACAAATCTGGAATAACACCATAAACACGATTTACACAATTTCCACAGCTCTCGAAGACCGTAAAAAATTCATTTCTCATTTTCCTGAACTTGTAATTTTCGAACTAAATTACAGTCGACGGTGTCTTAAAGACTATTCTCATCGACTAAATTGTTTGGACTCTTAGCTCTATATATATTAGGCCTGATATTCGAAAGTGGAAGACTGAGCGCATCCGCAGCACAGACTCTGTGCTCCATTCGCATCGAATTTTCAATTGTACATATAAAAAGTATTTTTACGTTAAAAATCGCTTTATAGTTAAATAGAATTTTTCTGTTTTGTTATTATTATTATTTATTTCTAAGGAGAATATAATTCATGTGTTATACCTCAGTCGCAGAGAGAGAGGAAAGGAAGGAAAGGTCCGATAAAATAGTAACCTTTGTTTGGTACACATTTTGACGTTACTTAAGATGTCATTTAAGTTGGCCATCAATAGCTTCCAATCTAAACGAACCGGATTTCGGCTAAAAATTGCCGAATCGGAAAACTTAAATTAGAAAATTTTAGCTATAATAATTGACATTCAATAAATATACTTCATTTTTAGCTTTAACTCATAATAAGATAAGTTTAGTTGTACTTA
>JAQIYA010000820.1:0-16492 GCA_034699355.1 Microtritia minima
TCTCTCTCTCTCTCACACACACACACACACACACACACACACACAAACACATGATATACATATATCTCTTTCTTTATATTGTTATCTCTTTTATTATTTCAGTCTCTATTTATTGTCGAATAATGAAATAAGATGTTATTTAAAATAATTTTAAATTTAACAATAATTAAAATTGAAAACCGTTATATATGTTATGTTTAACCGTTATGTTTGAAAATATGGTCTGTCTATTCATAAACTTTAATAAATCGTATTACTGTTAACAAGTATATTTGATTTTAGGCTATTATTTATAGCTAAATATTTCAATTTCAATTTATTTTTTTAATAAGACATTTTTATTATATGTCAAATTAATTTCAACATTCTTGTTTTTAATTTATAATTTTGATTTGTTAACTTTGATGTTATCGATTGAATGTTTTTTTTTGTTGCAAACATTATGGTTAAAGAGCTGATATTTGTGTTTAAAAATAATTATTTATTCAAAACAACTCTTAAAAGTAATTTTTGAGAATAATTTCTTTTAAAAATCGTGTTTTAATTATTATTTTGATTAAATAACTAAATAACTAAATAACTAGTTTAATATTTTTTTAATTTTAATGTTTAATTTTAGTTATATTTTTTTGCATTTTTACCAAAATATGATAGCATTGCATAACTTATAAATTGATATAATAGGTATAAAATGCAGTTAATCTTTGTTACTATTTTTATAAGAATATCTAACATGTAAATACTTATCTATGATTGTAAGCTTAATTTTAATCTACACATTGACTCAATTATTACCAAGTCTATAAAGAAATTTAATCTATTAAAAGCGCTGTGTAATAAGGATGATTGGCTCTACTTTTTTAAATTTGTACACAAACATACATTTTACTGTAATTTATCAATTGTTTTAAATTAAACACAATATAAGTTATAAGAAAAAGTTCAGCAAAAAATAACTAAATATATTAGTCTACAATAATTTTAGTTATTTAGACAGTTAATAGATTGAACATTTTTACTTTAGAAAAGCGGAGAAATGTTGTATATTAGATACTGATTATACATGGGTTAGTGTTATAAATGAGAATTTTTACAAAATTACAAATCATCGAAATTTAAAGATATCCTTTAAATTGGACAAGTAGTCCATTATTAGCTGCTTAATGTATGCTAATAGTAGTGTATTGTTAAAGAGATAGGTTTGATTTAAGCTTTTAATAAACACCAAATTAAATATACAAACACGAGCGGAGGCGTGTTTGACAAAAATCTTTTACGAAAATTTTCCCTACATTTCGTGTCAGATTTATTTTTTTATCTCATTTTGATAGAATATTAATTATTGTAAAAATCTAAAACATTCAAATGTTATTTACGTTAATTTAATCATAATTTTCTTATAATTTATTAATTACATAGTTTATGTTTACCATCAATGATTTTAAATTTTTTTTATTTATATTTATATAAAGTAATAAATAAAATATAGTATAAATAAGCTTAAATAGTGAAAACTGGACGACTGGTCAGTTTGATTTCAGTAGTGACTGACTGTCTGTTTGGTTTCCAAAATTTTTAATAAAAATAAGATAAACTTTTATAAAAATTTGCCAAAAGTCAAATACCCCTCAATATATAGATAATTATATTTAATATTGACATTATTTTAGATCCGTTTCATTATAAATTATCGCTGACCCCTTCATATAGCTCTTTATCATTTATTAACTCATATTCTCTATAATTTAAATATTTTAATGCAAACATTTCAAGGTGTAGTACGCTTTTAAGTTATCCCTCCATTTAATTAAAATTTACAACTACAACAGCGGAATACATAATATTGTTGTTTAATAGTGTACACCACTCTCGCATGAATATGTTACACATGTATAACCGCATTATATTAAAATATTCGGCAGGTCTTAAATAAAGAGGTTTTAAACAATTTATCCGAACTATAGGGTGAGGTGTAATGATAATCATGTTGAAGTGCGTGCTTGTGTAGCAGATAATGATGATATGGCTGTTGACTCTGGTGTTGATGGCGATGATGATGATGGAGCGAAATGGCGGCCCGACTGTAATGGTTATTATATTGATGTTCGCCTCGCGTCGGAATGATTCCGAATTGGCTTTTATAGCGGAAATGATTGACAGCACCATTATTGTTATTATTATTATTACTGGTGTACTGAGTGGGCAGACCGGGATTCAGGGCTATGCCGTGATTCCAGTATTGAAAGCCAATTTTGTCCGGCTTTTGCTTAGGCTTCAAAAATTTCGACCCGATTTGATTGAAGAGTGGATCTGTAAAGAGAACAAAAAAATAAAGGGCTTCAATCAAAAAATGTTTTTCTTTATAAAGAAAAATAGTTAAGAGATCTATGAAATTAAAATATTTCTGTACGAGGAGTGACGGCAGGAATGGTTGTAATTGCGGAATTAATATTAGACACGTTGCTGTGGCGGTATAGGGAGGGGTGCGGCGACACAACTGGTTCTTCGGGATAGTCGTCGTTGAGTAGCTCTATATAGGACTCGGCGAGGAAGTGAAAAACTGCGAGAAACCAAAAAAATATAAATAAGAAGCAATCATTTGGTGAAATTATGCATTCAAACAAAAATTGACAGATATATTTATTAACTCATTTTATTTTTTATTTTCTTATTCTATATAATGACTATAAAGTGGGCATATTTTTAAAATCAAAAAATACTGTGAAAAGAGTTGAACTCACGGGCAGACAGAAAAGAAAAACAGAAATCATAATCATTAGTAAAATATTTATTGAATGAACACAACTGTATTTTATTTAAAAATGCATTTATGATAATCAGCTTTATTATTCTCTACCTCTGTCGACGTTGATGTTGTCTTTAACCGAGGTATTGAAGTGTTTCCATTTATATCTTTTGGCCAAATTATCAACCTCTTCACGTCTGATAGCGCTTTCATTTATTAAGTCAATTTTATTCTGAACCAAAGCGATCGGAATTTCTCCGCATTCATAGTTAATTTTCTTTTTCCAGCGCTCGACACTCATGAATGATTCCCGATCTGTGGTTGAAAAAACTATAACGCACGCCTGCGCTCCTGTTTTAGGGGGTATTAAATTAATTTATTTATTACCAGTGAAAGCTAATAAATTACTGTGAAATTTAATTTAAATTTTAGTGGTTTTAAAGTTTATGTCTCAATAAATCAATAGAGATTGAAAGATTATTTCAATTGTATTATAAATTAAAAGTACTGCACTAACGGTTAACTCATTTAAGAGGTAACAAATTCTTGATATATTCTCTTGACTTTTTGAATTTGTATATAATTTTAGAATTAAGTTTTTTTCCGGAAAAATATATTTTTTTCTTAGACTACTTTACTAGTGTTTTGATTTAAGGCAACATTTTTAGAAATTGTCGATTGATTTTGTTTTTTTAAAATTTCATATATGGAGAAAAATACAATTTTTGTTGTTGTTGTTGTCGTTTTAGAAATAGTTGAAACAGAATGACAATAATTGATTTAGAAATACCTCTATAATACGCTTTGGTTAATGCATCGAATTCCTGCAAAGATTGAAAATGATTACAAAACATTTTATGATTTATATCTATCAAAAATAAATATTTGCTAAACTCATTTACATTATTTATCGTTAAATTATCGCCGTTCAACAATAAGAGTATATATTAGAGCACTTTAATTATAAGCACTTAAAATTAATATTAATTATTCTATTTATAATGTTTGTAATTACAATTAACATTGACTTATCTTTATTGCGTGTTAAAATTACGCACATTTAGAAGCAATCAATCAATTAATTATTATACTTTTGCATAATTTTTATAAAAGTTTTGAAATTTTCACAATTTCTAACATTTTAAAAATAGAGTTTAATTGAAATGTTTTATTAGTTGTTTAATATGAAAAGTAGTAAATGCTGTGAATTGAAACCTTTTATAATAATTTTTTAATTGGATTTTTTCCACTCATTTAAAAAAAATGAAATATTCATCCAATACTTGTGCAAAAAAAATGAACTTAAAGTTTATTACATTTCTTATCTAATTATTTGTTCAAATAATCAATTAAAACTTAATTTTTTCATAATTTTTGAATTTTTATAATCTAAATCATATGGAATGTAACAAAACTAAGATACCCGCAGACCATGTTAAAGAAAAGGCTTGATTACATTTACATTATAATAATATTGTAACCTTCAATTTAAATTTATTCGTGATTGAGTTTTAACGGAAATTAAGGCTAGTCTTTACAGTAAATTTAATTAAATTTGAGATCGATCTAAGCAACACTACTCACGACAAAGCTATATACTATTATTTAAAAAAAATTGATGGCTAAACTTTTTTTTTGCTAAACTTTTTAAACAAATTTCTGGTTGAATTTTATAACAATAATGTTAAGTATATATTTAAAAAAAGTAAAGCATTTATTTTAAATTACAGCCACTATAAAACTTTAAAATTTGATTTGCAACTTACTTCCTGTCCGGCTGTGTCCCAAAGCATAAGCCGCATATTTTCTGATCCGACTCTGTTTGAAATGAATGTTTTACACACGACGTTGATGTCCAATCCATTACTTACCGAATCATTCTCTCCAAGAAGTCGACCCCAAGGGTTTTCTTATACTCGTTTGAAAATATTCCTAATAATACAGTAATACAAATCATACCATTTTATAAACATAACACAGTAATAATAAAAAAAAGATAAAAGATAAAAACAAATAAGGAAGAGAGAGAGAGAGAGAGAGAGAGAGATTTGAGATAATATTGAAGGCTTATAATTTGTTATAATGAAATCAAACCTTTACAAAAGCGTTGAATCATAGAGCTCTTGCCAACAATACCGTTTCCAACAATGACTATCTTTAAAATGAATGAAGAATTACTTGACAACAAAATAATTGTGTTCCTATACAAAACTGTATTTTGTACTATAATTTTAACAGTTGGAAAAATTTTTCAAAAATTTTTATTGTAAAAAAACGTATTTAATCTATAACGGGAATGTTAACTATTTATTTATTTGTTGAAAAATTAAAAATCAAAATCAAAATTGGCTAAAATATCATAGGCATCAGTTTGTTTAAAACTATAACTGTTATATCACGAGTAAGATTGAAATAACAGATTAAAATAAGTAAACCCAATAAATCATAATACAAGATTTTTGAAAATTTAATAAATAATAGAATTTTTAAATAATTTTTTATATAATATAGTAAAAAAAACTAAAACAAATAATGCAATTTTTACTTACTTTAATCGCCAGTTCATAGTCTTCATCCTTCATTTTATTTATTTAAATTTGACGCACAATTTAAATGAAAAAATAATACAATTTTAAAATATATCTCTATATTCATTTAATATAAATTTGTTTAAATAAAAGTTAGAAAATGCGATAATAATCACGAATTATATCATACCATTTATTAAATATAATTTAACAAATTATATTAATTTCGAAGCATTAGTTAAGACATTATTTTTGGGTGAAGTCAAATATAAATATAAAGACGATATGATTTTTGACTCGCGTGTGAAGAGTGATTCTCGTCTGCAAACGAGGCAAAGAAAGTGATGTGATTTTCTCCGTCAACTTTCTCTCATTAGTAAACCCAGCGAAGCATTCGCTCGCAAATAAATCATTAAATAATTACCTTAAATAGATAATACAACCAAACAAACAAAAAAAGCAACAACTCCTTGAATGGCGAGAAAAACTTAACAGATCATCAATTGTATGGCATGCATGTCGTCCAGTCTTAAATCATAAAATATAAAACCTCAGCCGAGAGAGAAACAACACTTTTGTAAAAGTCGACCAAAAAGTATATCGCGCTCGCAATAAACGGCAACAGGTTTTCTAAACTTTTGCGGTTTTGTAAAACATTGCGGGGAATGTAATACAAATAATGCACGGCATAGAGTCTGGGCATATATATATATTATATATTATATATATATAGTGTGAGCGAATACATAATTCAGAATCGCATTGACCTTTAAGCTAATGGTTGAACGACCATTTCTTTTTTCGCAAATTACCAAACATAGAATAAGGGCTTACGATTCAGCAAAATAAGAAGAGAGAAGAAAAAAAAACTAGTTATAGCCCGGAGGGCAGACACACATATAAGAGGAAAAAAAACTAGAAGTTTCGGGTATTATAGTATTGTTTAATAAATATTTTTATTTTGGATACGCAAAGCAAAAGAAATTTACTGTGAAATCTAGTGTATCGTGAATTCATTGATTATATAATATACCACTACTGGTATTGTGCTGGCATTCAATTAACTGTACGAAAATCTAATTTACTATCTTAATTGCAACACGTTTTTTCTTGTTGTTTAAAATATTATTTTTATCTTCAACTACAGTATAATAAATTAGTTGTAATTTTTTAACACATTTATAAACTTATTTTTTTTTAAAGAAAAGGCAGACTAATTATCCATTGGTTTGACACTGAAATTAAAAATTATTTTTTAAAAAAATTATTAATTTAACAAAATTATTAAATTCATCGAAGTTAAAATATGTCAGGCAGACTGAAATTTACTGATGGATTGCTAAATTATCAAATTGGTCTCAATTATATAGTATATGTTTCAGCAAACTTTGTGTCTTTATTTATTTGAATGTTAATGAGGGTTTCCCTGGAGTTGTGTTATGCAAAGTGAATAGCAATGCAAATTCGAAACAAATTAAATATTTATTACTGATTTACATTTATAACTTTTGTAAGATATTTTAAAGCTTAAATTGAGCAAAGTTTAAGCTCAATAAGTATTCAAATTAAGCCGCAGCCGCGCTCACAGCTTGCTTTTCATTAGATTAAAACATATTTTCGAGAATTAGATGCTGCATTGTTATTATCAATACAATATTAAACAATGTAATGTTACAATATGTGTAATCAATTATTGATTTGAAACTAAACCGTTTAAACAATAAGTTTTTCGGCGAATAAGTAATGGTAATTTTAACTTTATTAAAAGCTTTCTGATAAATGATAGCCCTTATAATATAATACAAATATTATTTGAGATCTCTGGTGAAAGAAAAACGTTTTGAGAAAACTATTGAGAGCTAAAGTTAAACTAAGTTTATCTTAGAGGCCTAAAAAAGCTAATCGTTATTTATTATTACAATGGTTTTATTTCAAAATTTTTTTAGTTCACGTCAAAAATAATTCTTTAATAAGTTAAACGCATTATTGACAATATATAGAATGTATTTCAGCGTTTTATTCAACAACAATAAAATAATATTAGAGAAACAATAAATTGATTGTTTTGATTAATAATATAGATTTACTTTTTAAAAAAAATATAAATCTATGCCTTTTAGATTATCATTTTAACAATGCTTTATTTTTGTTTTACTTAATAAAATAATAACGCATTATTAGAAACAAATAAAAAACATTTGTATGCACAACAAAAAAAATTATTTAAATTATTTAAAGCTTTGCGTACCAATTCATAAAACTTTTGTTTTTTATAAACTTTAATTATATAATATTTTAAACTCAATCTTTTTTAAAATTTCTATAAAATCTGTCTTTAATACAATTAACTTAATTTTTGAGAGAATACTTTAAAAATTTATTTCATCTCAGTTTATGCCCCGTTGTATAAGTATATTTTCTTCACTAGCAAAATAAACCTTTACGATATTCAAATAAAATTGCCATACAGGTAGACGACATGCTTCACACATTGTTAATCTTGAATGACTAATGTAAAAGTTAATCTAAAATAAAAAGCGGTTAACTTTTGTGACGAAATACTTTAAGCCGAATTGTAATCTAAAATTTAAAAATTATTGAAAAATTACCTGTGGTTAATCTTTGTTGACTTTTTTTTATTAATACAATTAGTAGATAGAATAAATTTAGGACATTAAATATTTATAAAAAAAATTAATGATGCAAAATATCTTACATTAAAGGAAAATATATTTAATTTTAGATTATTATGACTTTGGGTGGACAATAATAATTTTCTTATAATATATATAATTATAACTTCTTAATAGCATATAAGTTATTCCATACATTCAAACTTCAATAATTATTTATACTAATCTACTCGGAAATAATAATAATATTCAATTAGACTGTATTCAATTCAATTCATTTCCAAAACATTGAGTTTTGAAACATCGAGTGCGAGAATAATAACTACAAAATTGATAAAAATTGAAGAAAAATATTTTCTCTATCATATAAAATTAGTAACAAAATAAAAATACCGAAGCATTGTTTGAAAGCTCAGACACTCTTTTGTGTAATGCGGTGACAAAAGGGAAATAATAGGCTCGTTTTAAGTTAGTTCGGGGCGAATAACTTTAGACATAAGCGAAAGATCATTAGCATCAGGAAAACTCAATGCTAAATCGATATGTGACGGCTATGGAGAGTCATCATCAAAGCATGTTTCTCTCTCTCTCTCTCTCTCTCTCTCTCTATTGTCGTTTCCTTTTATACTACTCATCCGTAGCGGTCTTTTAATGTCTCTTTTATGGTTCTTTATACTAAATTTGCTTTAATTCGGCTCTTGTTTTATCTCAATCTATTCGCACGCGAAGTGTGTTTTAAAGAAACATTAGGCCTGTTTTAACTCGTTTTGTCAATTACTAGTTCGATGTGTGTTTTTTATGTTGAAATAATTTATAAAAATAGCTCAAATGGTATTTTAGATCGTAAATTATGATTATTTTCAATTATTTAGTTTTTTATATAAAGAAAACTTCTCTATTTTAAAATAAACAAATTAAATGAATTAGTTGTAAAATAATATATTATAAATTGTAAAGTGAGTTAATTGCTTGAAATTTTTATATTTTATTGCATTATTCAAAATTAGTTTATTAAACTAAATGTGAATATTTAATTTGCTTTAAGTTCTGTATATAAAATTAAAAATTATATTTTATTTTGTAAAATTAAAATTAAAATTTAATTTGAAAAAATAAAATAAAATGATCGCTATATTCGTGTATATATCGTTATATCGCTAAATGTGTAATAAAAATAATTCTCCCTTTCTCTTGAAAAATCTTAATTAATTTTATGGTAAAAAAGCGAGTCTTTTAAACCGTTTATAATTGAATATCTAAACTTCATGCAACTTCTTAATGAGCTCTTATTTAGATTAGTTTATGGCATTATAAAAAAACTGAAAAGAGCGAAATTAAGGAATAGTATCTTAAACTTATTAAGTGTAAGAATTAAGTTAATTCAATTAATGCGCTCCTATTGTGCGACATAATCGAGAATACTATGCAAAATTTATTTAAAGCAAAAAAATACCATTCATTTAACTTAATAAGAAAAAAAATACGAGAAAAATCAATGGAGAAAAAAAGTTACTTAAGTTTCCTCTTATTTCATAATTCACTTTCATAATGCCATTTAATCGATATTATAGCCAAAAGTTTTCTTTATTGATCAAACAGTCGTAAATAAATCAAAATATCAAAAGACAACCTTTAGTTTTGTAGTCATCAATTATTTACTATTTTTCGAGGAACATATAGTGGAAAAATTTTGTATAAGAAAAATATACACAAATAAGATACTGAAATGTGTTGACTGTTTAATGGTTTCACTATTCTGGTCACGTTTAGATGGTCTTCATTAGTCTGAACTCGCGAAACGTTAATCAGTATGTAAGAGATGAAACTTAATGCTCGATAATAAACAATTTAAGTTTTGGTGTTGATTGTGAATAATTTAATGTTTCTATTTTTAAAGCCAACTTTGTTTTAATATTCTTTTATAAGTTATTAATTATAACTATTTAATATGAAAAAGTTTTAAAAATCTCTTTTATTATAATTAATTTCATACTTATTCGTGTAATTAATATCCAAAAATATAAGTAATTTAATTTGTTTTCGGCTATTTTATGGCAATATTTTGTAAATGAAATTAATAAGAAATTAGCGCACGATGTCTGACAGCTCGAACAATAACCATAACAATAGATCGCATCAATTATAGTAAGGCAAGAGAGCAGTGTTGAGAGCCATAGTGGAGCGGAGAATTGCAAATGCTTTATCATTTGCGGGCAAAAATTATGGGCAATAATTCTTAGTCGGCATCGTTCGAGACTCAGACATTCGCCAATTACGAGCGTTGCCAACTGTCATCGATAACTGGATTTAATTTATTTTTATGCCACTTGTAGACGAATTGTTTTCCGATATGGGTTTGCGAAGGAAAAAATTATTCTTAATAAAACCGAATTTTGATCAGAATTTTTGCTCGCTTGACATTTAAATTTATGGCTTTCAATTTTTTTTAAAAGAATTGTTTTATTTTCGAAGATAAGAAAAAATTTATTAGACTTTTTTCTCGCTCGGCTATTCTAATAAAATACACATGATTTACAGTTTACATCTGTATAGCAATTGTAATAAATATTCTTGCGATTTAAATGTGATCGATATTTTATTTTTATAAAAATTTAATATTCATATACAGTTGTAATATATAACAAGAAAATTTGCGTTTAATATTTTAAACTTTTAATTTAAACTGAAATTTAATCATAATTCTATTATATTTATTTTAAAATGCTATTGAGATGACTTTTAATGAGAAATTAAAGCAAAAGAAATTGCATTATTTATAGATAGAGATAATTTGAATAAATATTCCTTTTTTAAAATCATATGTAAAACATGAATAAACTAATTGTGATATAATTTTCTCAACTGTAAAAATATTACACCGATTATAAAATTCTTTTTTCAAATTTTATATATATTATAAAAAAAATATATTTCATATTTATCAAACCAATTTGAAATAATTTATCTAAATTGAGCCGAAATTATTTTAACGAGAATTTTTGCGAATAAAAAAAATAAATAAAAATAAGCAAACTTTTTCGGACCATTATTTTATTGTGACATAATCACTAAGGGAGGGGTAAAAATATTTTCACCCAACCATTTTTGCATACCTCATTTATCACTGCAGTTAAAACTTTCGATATGAATTCTTTAAGGCTATGTTTTGCCTTAAATTACTAGAGAGAGAGAGAGAGAGAGAGAGAGAGAGACAGGGAAAAAAGAAAAATGCCTGAAAGAATAAAAAACTTTTTTTACGCATAACTTAAGAATACCGAGCGTAAAATATGGTACTCCTGTCTCGCTTTTATCAGCCAAAATATATTGCCTGAGAAATAACTAAATTTAAAAATCAATTTTTTAGGCGCAAAAATGAGCGGCAAACAAATAGAGCCAAACAGAGCGTCACGTTTACGGCTGGAAAGTAAAGCGAAGAAACAAAGTTTTTTCCCTCTATTTTGCTGGCGAGCAGACACCCCGAAAAAACAATGAAAATATATTTACATTTTTATCCAATAATCATTTGCATTCATAAAAAAATAGTATAAATTTCGTATTTTATATTTTTCTATCTCTCCTCTGTCTGAAAAAAGGAGAGACAGAGAGATCTTATGCATAAAAGAGCTATACTTTATATATATATGTGTTAATACTTTGAAATGGTATGTTCGGCACGAGGAGAGAGCGAATAGAGAGAGAATCGATGAAAAATCTTGCGCATCGGCACATAACAGGCGAAGAGGTCTCTCTCTTACATATATACCATTTTATATCTAATACTCTCTCTCTCTCTCTCTCTCTCTCTCTCTTTATGCTTGATTTCCATCGACAATGGACTCATCGTTCGGCGCGCACTCACACCGACACACATACACACACACTTTTCGCACAAACATAGCTTAGCGTTTCATGATTTTTGCGAGTCGAGCGAGTCATAGCCGCGGATGACTATTGCATCCAATATTGCGCACCACACTCTCCGTTCGATGTGAACATTTCCATTGGCTTCCCATATTTTTCCTCTCAGTTTCGCTTCAGTCACTCACTACCGCTATGAGTCTGGCAGTCGAGAGCGCCTATTACTTGCCATCGATATTGACGCGGATGTGTGCGATCGCGAGAGAGAGTTATTCACCGATGTGTGCGAGTGTGTGACTGCGAATGTGTAACTTTTGCGATCATATCATAGCGGAATCGAAACATTGATGAATAATACCATAAATGAATCGATAGTAATAAACGATTTTCTTTAACAATTTCGGTCTCTTCTCTATCACACACTCTCTGCCGGTCTTCTTCTTTCTCTACCAGTTTTAATAGTCATACTATATCTGTTATTAGTGCGAGAAAAATTTCAACACGTTTTCATCGGCACAATAGGTGCTCCTATTATTCTCTCTCTTACCCCCACTCGTAACTCGCATTTCTACCATCCTTTATGTGTCATTCGAGATTCGCATCTTCCTCTCGACAATTACAGCCTCCAATGCCGGTAAGCATTTCTCAACTCTACTTTTATGTCTTTGTATTTCATTCCAACAATTCGTTACTCAACTTCAATCTCGTTTGATTTTATTTTGGCCGCGCGTGTGCTCTCTCTCTCTCTCTCTCTCTCTCGCACTCTATTTCCTCTGCCGATAATCATGTTTAAGAAAAATAAAGAAGAGAGAGAAAAGAGAGTCTTACTCTTCTCTAGTTTAGTCCATTTGCACGCTAGTAATGCGCCTCATATGCCCCCTCATTGACTCTCTCGCAATATATCGGTTTATTTGCTTTTCTAGCTTAATATTAAAGTAAAAGGAAAACGAAAAGAAAGAGAAAGAAAAAAGCTGATAGAATGATCGAAAAAGCCATATTCGGGATAATAATACTTAACTATAAATAGTGATCACTTTTTTTTTACTTTCGTTTTTTATTTTGTTTGTTTGTTTGCTTAAGGTATTAATTGGAAAGTCGATGAAACGATATCGAAAAAAATTAGTTACTTTTTAGCGAAAAATAGTTACTTTAATAATATTACAATTGTATAATATTTTGTGTGTGTATTTAAAAATATTATATATTTGAAAATTAATTTATTTATATTCATTAAAACTTCATTTAATTTTAAAATTTTGACAAAATAACATTTAATAAATTAATTTATTTATTAGAAAAAAATCTGCAATATTTAAATTTTAACTTTAATTTTCAAACATTTAGCTAAAATTTACAATTAATTTCTAAATTAAAAAAAAATTAAATAATGATGTGACTTAAAGGAAAAAATTTTCCGAAAGCTTTTATTTAAATGAATTTTGTGGATTCAAAAAATTGTTGTATTTCTCAAGCAATGACTTTAAAAAATTATTCCTCAATAGTTAAACCCCCTATTGATTCGCCGAAGCGAATCGTTTCCAATTGAAAACATTTTTCACTTCTAGCAGTAAAACCATTTTCAAGAAAACTATCATTTTTCTTAACTAAAGAACAAATAACTTACAACTTACTTATTGACTCGTAATCTTTTACAATTTTTTAATAAAAGATTGGAAAATTTTCACAATAAATTATGTTTTGATTTTGAAAAAGCCGTAAACTTTTAAATTTCAAGAAACCACGTAAATGTAAGTAAAATTTATAAAAAAAATAAAGATATTTTCATTTAATTAATCTAAGATACCATATAAGTTGAGTATAAAGGAAATTATTGCGACTTTTGAGAAATTTTCATCATTTATTAAAAGTCGCTATAAATAAATTTCAAATAAATTTTAATTAAGTCTTTGTTGAAATATTTTTAGCTCTAATTTAAATTTGTTTTACTTTTTTTTGCGTAATTAAATATATATTGAGAAAATTTATTAAAATGACATTTTGATAAAATAGCATCAAAAATCAATCATAAAAAGTTTTTAAATGAAAACAAATTCACAGCTATTATTAGTTTTGAACTTCTCCGCAGACTATCAGTCAAATTAATTTTTTCGCACGACTTCTACAGTCAGTGGCAGAAAAACAATTCGTTTGACAAATTATGAATTATTATCTTTTTGACGTCTGCCGGAGTTAAACGTGCCTAAACATAACTGGTAAAAAAATTTATATAAATGAAAATAAATTGCGATCATTATGGCCTCGTGTTCAGCAAAATATTAATGTTGTATATTTTTTTTGTTACGAATTAATAGAGAGATACGCTTTTCTTTCTCTGATTTTTACACTTAAATGTTAAAACCTCTCTTTTACTCTTTCGTACTCTTAAAGCTTTTATAAAAAACAGCCGAAAATGATTTTCGAAAATAATCAATAGATGCCTAAAGTATAAATTATCATTTTTCAAACATTTCTATTATGCATTAGTTTCGGCTGACGTGTCGCGAAACACACTCTGCTTATATCGCATTCAATCTTTCAGTAATCGTATAAAATATTAAACTTATCAAAATAGCAAACACAGGAATAAATGGTCAAAAATTTTTGCTCTCAAAATGTTAGCAATTTTTTTTCTTTTTTTTCAATATTCGGAATCGCATGAAATTTTTATGAGTTTATCGGTATTACCTTTTGCTTTCCTGTCAAAATACTCATTCACTATATGATTGTCACGTCTATTTCCTCCGCGAATAAAAAAAAGCACTGATAAAAATCTTTGCGAAATATAATGAATAAGTTTACGAATTTGTTATAAAACCTCTATAAATATGTATATATATTTATTTTAGTATCAAAATTTTATTCCGAAATTTTATTACTGAAATCTAAAAAAAGTTAAATCAATTTGAATTAATCCAAAAAAAAGAATATAATCAAAAAATTTTGATTCTTAATATTAATTTAATTACGATAAAAGGCAATAACTGTTCGTATGCTCTCTATTATAGATTATGAAATTTACATTTTTACTCAGCTATCACTGACTTTTAGTTAGTTATTCATGAATTTTATTGGTGCATAAAGTCAACGCATAACAACACAATAAAACAATCGCAAGAGTTGTTACATTTGCGAAATTAACTTTTAACTCGATGAGGTCTAAATGGTGTGTTTTCGTTAGAGAGGTCTAGACGTTTGGCAGGCAAACAGTTTTTGGGCGTTTTATTGATGATTCTCGTCGGTTGTAATTTCGCGAATGCGAGTGCCAGTAGAGTAGAGCCACTCGACTTAAATTTGTATAAGAATTGTTGATTAATTAGACTCTATTACTGTGATTGCGAACGATATGCTTATGAGTTAAAGAATAGAAAATATGATAATTTGGGTGATTTTAAGTGAGCGCGAATGTGCTTAAATTATTTTTAGTAAATCTTATACATAAAAGCAAATTTAGAAAGTTTTATAAAACCATTTTAATGCATAGTTATTTGATTAATTAATGTATCCTATTTTAAGTGCTTTTATTGGTTGTTCTTTTCGCTTGAAAAATAAAAAATTTCAGAGTACTTATGGACGGCTTTTTCATTTTAATTTATCACTACGAAAGACAAGGTTGACATCTTTATATACGGCACATAAAATTAAATGTTTTTCTCTTGCATAATAACAATATCATGACCTAATACTATAGTGGTTTTAAGTTTGATATCGCAAGAACAATAGATTAGTTTTAACAAAACAACACTTCAAAAAGCTTTTTATTTTATTTATTTTAAAAAAATCCCCTAAAATAGGTTTATTAAATTTATTTGACAGCAGCGAAATGGATGTAAAAATTTTAAAATTCTGTGACGAAAAAATTTATCGATAAAATAAAGCGATTGCAATCGTTTCGATGGACTGTGACATAAAGCATGTTAAAACATAAATAACACGCGGAATACAAAGAAGATATTATTGTTTTAGATTATAAAAAATGCATAAACGTTTGCGATACAATAGACGAACTACTATTTTATTTTATTTTATATTTTTTTTGTTTAATCTAAACGAAAACGTCTTTTGTCAATGACTGCCTTATTGATGATTTAAAAGGCTTTCCACGATTAAAATTGTGCGCTAGTTTTTCATTTGAAAACAAATTTGACTTATTATCGATTATTAAACTGAGAAATTCTTAAACTCCTGAGATTTTAACTTTTGAATTTTCCCTTAGTTTTAAGCATCTTTTAAACTGATAAAAATCAATAATATTAATGTCTTAGCAAAACAGCGTACTTATAATATTAAACTTACGAAATTAAATGCATTTTATTCAAAGCTATTCTTTTAGTGTATCAAAATTATTGACATCAAAAAATTTACTCTTATTTTTTGAACAAATTTATATTTTACTGAAGTTTTCTTTTTTTCAAATATAATGATTCGCAAATGACTCGTTCGAGAATAAAACATTTTGATTTCTCTCCCGTATCAGCACTTATTGTGATTTTATTGTGTTACGTGATCACTGTATTTATGGTGTTTAAAAATTACATAACTATTTTTTATTTTCGTCGTAACCATTTATTTAATGTCAATCATGATTGACATAAAAAATACATAATTATGATAAAAGTTTAACCAGCCTTTGGTTTTAATGAATGGGTATAATTCCGGAAAATTATGGCACAATAAAATGGATATTAATTATCATTAGTGATGAATATTTTTTGGTTGACGAGCTATTA
>JAQIYA010000821.1:0-16488 GCA_034699355.1 Microtritia minima
AATAAAACATCAAATAAATTATATATTATTTTGTTTGGAAATCAATTCAATTTAGTGTATACCGAATAAAATCAAGTTTTGCTTTGATTTGTAATGTATGCTTACAATTATGATTTTGATTAGGAAGATATGTAGTAATATGTAAATGTGTTAATTTTAATATTAAACATATCAAAATTAATTAACGCATTATGTTTGCCCTAATGTAGAGACCACGCCGTTCTCTAAACCGCTTCGGTTTCGAATTTGCGAATTTATAAAAATTCTCAATACATTCAAACAATATATAAGTATATATATAAGTGGTCGCACTCTATCTCAAACTAACTCTCTATCGAACTCTATCACACTCTATCACACTCTCGTCGCTCACTCTGTCGCACATCAAAGTAACACAGAAGAGCGCTATTTTCGAATCGATTGATTCGATAACTAATTGTAATCAATTGAATCGTTTAAGTGGACAAACGATGCGTTATTTGATTATATCCTTAATTTGCACTATTATTGAACATTTATTAACTTTTAATTATTTATGTAAACATAAAAAATATCATAAAATAAAATTTAGTTAATTATTTAGTTTAACATTATTGCGAATAATAATTTGATTATTTAAGTTTTTAAGACTTTGCTAAGATTTGATGACAACAATTAAGACCATTTAATTAGAGTTAGTTTGTAAGCAATGAATGGCTGATCAATATATTAATAAGTAATTGAGTTTAATTAATAATTGCATTGAAAACCGATACGCGAGTGCATGCGATGCCGACACGTGAGCAGAGTTTTGAACGCTGTGTGAGTCGAGTGAGTGTGGAGTGTGTGAGCGCTGGCATACGCTAACACTAAACTGACGTGTAATGAATTGAATCTCGAGTTAGATCTCAATTATCTCAACTAATAGTTACTCTCGTATACAACAACATATCGTTCGCACGTTTTTATATTTATATGGATTACGTTTATCGGCATTTGCTGTGTTGAGTGATGGCCGGACTAATGAAAATGAAACAAAACTGTTTGGGGTATCACTCGATGAGCGCCTTCACTGTATTGGTGATCGTGAGCTGTTTGATGACATCGCGCGGACAGCAGTACGAGTCGCCGCACAAGCGCTTCGAGTATAAGTACTCGTTCAAAGGGCCGTATTTAGCGCAGAAGGACGGCACCGTTCCCTTCTGGGAGTACGACGGAAACGCGATCGCGAGCGAGGAAATGGTGAGAATCACGCCGTCCTTGCGGAGCAAAAGGGGCGCCGTCTGGACGAAGGCGGTCACCACTTTCGAGTGGTGGGAAGTGGAGGTCGTCTTCCGCGTCACTGGTCGCGGACGACTCGGCGCCGACGGCCTCGCCTTCTGGTTCACTGACGGCCGTCTGCCCGACGGACCGGTCTATGGCTCTGCCGACCACTGGAAAGGTTTGGCCATATTTTTCGATTCGTTCGATAACGACAATAAGGGTAACAATCCTTATATAATGGCTATGATTAATGACGGGTCGAAGAGTTACGATCACCAAACGGATGGCGTGAATCAACAAATCGCCGGCTGTTTGCGAGACTTTCGCAACAAACCATTTCCTGTTCGCTCCAAAATTGAATATTACAAGAATGTGTTGACTGTGATGTTTCACAGCGGAAACACAAACAATGACGAAGAATACGAATTGTGTTTGCGCACCGAAAACGTGTTTTTGCCGCAATTCGGTTACTTCGGTCTGTCGGCCGCGACCGGCGGTCTGGCCGACGATCACGACGCGCTCAAATTTCTCACATACAGCTTACATCCTCCTGGAAGTCAGCCTCAAGTGTCCGCCGGAATCGCCGACTCCGAGAAACAAAGGTTTGCGAAGGAATACGAACAATACAAGGATAAGCTTGAAAAGCAAAAGGAAGAGTACTATAAGGCTCATCCTGAAGAGGCCGACAAAATGAAACAAGAATCGAATCGAGCCGAAGAAGAGTACGACTTCGGGACGCGTGAATTGCAACAAATATTTCAGGGACAGAGCCAAGTGTTTGAGGCTATTAAACTTTTAAATCGTAAACTCGATGAAATTATTGGCAGACAAGAAAGAACCCTATCCTTACTGAGTACGGTTCAAGTCGGTGGTGGAGTGCCATCGGGTCAGCCAAACATAGGCGGAGGTACTGTTCAGTTGCCTATTAATCGACACGAAGTTGAAGCACTTCTGGGAAATCAGAGAGAAGTTGTTCAGACATCGCGAGACGTCAAAACGTTACTAATGCAACAACAACAACAACCACATCAACCGTCGCAAGCAATCGACGCTCAGATTTCGCAACAAAATCAAGTGAATCAACAAATATTAAATGAAGTCCGTGACGGAGTTAATGTTATTAAAAGAGAAATCGGAAGTATTGGAGTCAGAGTTAATTCATTGCCTTCCGGATTGTCTGGTTGTCCACAGACGGCGAACTGTATATCAAGCGTTTATTTTTCAGTATTCATGACATTTCATTTAGTTATTCTATTGGGGTATTTGATATACAAGAGTAATAAAGAAGCTCAAGCGAAGAAGTTTTATTGAGAGACAATTGATTGCGATCTCATTTTAATTATTTAAATTTGAGGTTTTATAAATGAAATAAAATTACGTTTCTTTAACTTTGATTTAATTATTAACTTTAAAATTGTTATGGCTTTTAATTTTGCTGAAATTTATTAGAGAAAAATAAGTTATCAATATAACCTTAAAATTTTATACAGCTTAGGTGAAAGTTAAGTGAAATTTAGTTTATTAATTAAAAATTATTAATTTTTTATAAACTATTTAGTACTAATTATTTACATAATTGCGTAATTAGTAAT
Source organism: Microtritia minima (assembly GCA_034699355.1). Lineage (NCBI taxonomy): Eukaryota > Metazoa > Arthropoda > Arachnida > Sarcoptiformes > Euphthiracaridae > Microtritia > Microtritia minima. The sequence goes on from JAQIYA010000821.1 coordinate 2,835, forward strand.
TAAATTATTACTAAAACTCCCAATTTCCGGAGGATATAAATTTTATATTTGATCTGTTTTTTTTTGATGAAAAATTTATTTTATTTTTCGTTAAAAATCTTTTTAATGATGAGTTTTAACAACTAACCAAAATGCTTCTCAATATTGCAAGAATTCTGGTATTTCCTCAATTTTAATGTCTTTTCTAGCCATACAATTATGGATGAATAGATTTTTGGAAAGAAAAACTGAAACATTTATAATAATAAAAGGTCCTATTTTTATGACAAGAAAAAAGTAGAGTATGTACTATAGTGTCAAATGTTTGTATTTGTTGAATTAAATATACCGTTTCTTGTAATTGAATGAGTTTTAATGAGCTTTCTATAAGCAATGCTAAAGTATATAAAGTTTACAAGTGTATACAATACCTATTTAAAGCATAGAGTAAACATTGAGCGCATGTTATTGAGATGAGCGCGGATATAAGTAGTCAACAATTAGATAATGTTGACTCATTTATTTATAGATGTGGACATCGTATTATGAACGACGGCAAACAATTTTTCATTATTAAATTAAATAAATTTTTTGTTATATATAAATGTGTTAAGCTTTATGTCTGTGAGCGCATTAAAGCTGAAATAGCACTACTTTGATATAGCATGAAATAAATGTAGACTGTGAAACATTTGATAATATCGATGTTTTATTAACTTGAAAATGACATGTTATACAAAAGCATGATCATCACTCATAATTAATGAGCTAATAATATTAATGATATAATAATGTCTCATTTAATTTGATACTTGATTGGGCATTAAAGTCCATTTTATGATAAGATTTATTTAATTTATTAATTTATTACTATTAAACAAATAGCGGTGAATCAAAATGAAATCAAAAGATTGCAATGTTAAAGATTCACAGCTTAAGTCAATCACTTTGTCCTAAAGTTCACCGAACTCACAAAATCACAATTAGTAGTATAATTAATTTCACCATTAATTAATGGGATATCTTCATAAATTTTCCACAAATTTGGTCAATTGGTCCTGAGGTGTCAATTCCTGTTGTTGTTGCACCTGATGTTGTTGGTTCTGATTGATGCCGAAGTCAGGCTGTTGTTGGAATAGCAACATATCGCTCGGGTCGGGACCGGCCTGTGCCTGAGCTGCCATATTATAGCGCGGCGAAGGCAGTCTTTGTTGCGGCGGAGATCTCATCATCGGAGCCCTTTGCGACTGAGCCGGTGTCGCGTTTTGAGCCCAATAGCGGGGAGTTTGATATAATTGCGGCTGTTGTGGCTGTTGCTGTTGAGATTGCTGTTGCGGAGCCATTAATCTCTGCTGCGGTTGCAATATTTGTCTTTGAACCATCAATCGTTGCTGTTGTTGCTGCTGATACCACTGCTGCTGCTGTTGCTGCTGAGGCTGTGACTGTTGCTGAGCAATCAACTATTTAATTACAATTCATTTTAGTCATTTCATTAATTCGATATTTTTCAAATTTTACTATTCTACACATATTGTATACTTTTTTTTATTGTATTTTGATTTGTCAATAGAATATACCTAATTCTATGCTTAATTAATTATTTGCAATAATGTAAAGATTATTTAATATACTTTAGATGTAGAAAGTTTTTAGTTTTTAATTATCCATCTTTATTTCATGTAATCATTATTCATTCATATCCTAGAAGTTGCCGATATTTGGCATCTTTGATAAAAATACTGTATTATACTTCTTCTAAAAAGTTTTTCAAAATTTTAAAATTAATTATAAATTACTTAAAGTTTTAGTTTTGTAATGATTGCAATGTTTTAATAATGTACAAATGTATTAAATGTGACGCATATATCATAAAAGTGAATGGCAATGACTTACTTGTTGCTGTTGCGGCTGCTGTTGAACATGTTGTGGTTGTTGTTGTTGCTGTTGTTGTTGTTGTAATTGCTGCTGTTGTTGCTGTTGCTGTTGTGCTGTCCTCTGCTTAATGAACGCAGCCATGAGTGCAGGATTTGATTTTAAAATACTGAGAACTTGTTGTTGTTGTTGTGGCGAAGTGGGAGATTTAAGGGTTGCTAAAAGCTGTTGCAATGCATGCTGTTGTTGAGATCCGACACCGGAAAGAGAATTCAAACCACCGCTTTGAATATTGGATGCCATCTGAACAAAATTAATTTTAATTAGACATACTTTATATCTCAAAATTAGTTATGTTAAAAATTCTTGAATATTTTATAAAAATCTATTAAATTAATTATAGAGATGCAAGTATTTAGATTTTAATACTAATTAAAAACAAAATTAAGGTCAATCAATAATGAATTAATTTCTAAACCTGTTGCTGAACATTAATTTGCTGTTGTGTGGCAACATTTCCAGCTAACACTGATGGCAAAAGATTTTGCTGTTGTTGTTGTTGCTGTGTTTGCTGAATAGGCATAGTTTGTGAAGAGTGCAACTGTTGCTGAAGCAGTTGTGACTGAGATGGTTGCAGAAGTTGTTGGCTTTGTTGAGGAATAAGTTGCTGCTGCTGTGGTTTTGTGGCAGTTTGAGGTAATCGTAAAAATCTTTGTTGTTGAGTCTGTTGTTGTGGAGGATACCACTGTTGCTGTTGTTGTTGCTGTTGTTGTTGTTGCTGTTGTTGCTGCTGTTGCTGTTGTTGTTGTTGTTGTTGTTGCACTTGAGCCTGTTGTTGCTGTGCTTGTTGTTGCTGCACGAGAAGCATTCGTTGTTGTTGTTGCTGTTGTTGTTGCTGCTGAAGCATTTGTTGTTGATTAGCAGCTATAGACGGTCGGGTGGGTTGCGGTGGTTGTTGTTGGAAATGATGCATAGGTTTGCCTTTTCCATAGGGATTGTTCATCTGAGATGGTTGTGGCTGTTGTTGCTGTCGAGCCACGACAGCCTGCACTTGAGCGGCAGCTTGTAATGCAGCGGGTGGTGGAGGGGTGGCCGTCGCAGGCTTCATGTAATGCTGTTGTGGCTAATATTACACATCATTAATTATACTTAATCTCATTTTCATGCACAATGCGTTATTATGCTTACCGTTGTTTGCTGTGGGGAAGGACTGAAATCGTGTTGTGGCGTCTGCTGAGGTTGTGATTGTTGAGACATACTAGCCATGGAGGCTATACGTCTCTTAAGGATCTGCGCCTGTTGTAGCCGCTGCTGCAACTGTTGCTGTCTTAACTTATGCTTTATATTAATACAGTAAGGAACGGGACACTTGTTCTCTTGACAATGCTTAGCGTGATAACAGCATAACGCGATTAACTGTTTGCATATCGGACAACCGGGCGTTGTTTGAGCAGATTGAGGGCCTCCCTGTTGATTAGATTTACGTTTGCAACTCTTGGCGTGTTGAACAACCCTTTTCATTTTATGACAAGAAGGAAGGCGACAGTTTGCATCACGACATTGACACGCATGAACCAGACTTTGGATGCAGCGCTGAATTGATAATCTTCTCGATTCTCCGGGAGAAGTAGCAGAAGAGCCGCTTCCAGTAGAATCGCCGCTTCCATCTAAATCACCACCAGATGACACACCACCTGAAGAACCTGAATAATAATTTGTGTGCAATTGTTAACTAACAATGAAACGATTCAACAGTTATAGTTACAAACCTGCAACAGCTCCGTCTTCTCCTCCGACACCGCCCACAAGATCACCGAATCCAAGTTTATCCATAGGGTGGTGATGACTGTCGCGTTGATAACAAGCAACACACAAGTCGAAGTCATCGCATTGAGTGCAATGATATCTCGTTTCCACTAAATGTCTCTTACAAGTATTGCAAGTATACACAAATCTATCATTACTACTGTTATGCAGTTCATAAAGCATGGCTAAACTTGAAAACTTGGCACGTCTTAGACTTGAAAACTCGTAATGCTTTTCTCGCGCTAATGTGAGGAACGCATCGCGACCGTCCATGAGATCACAACTTAGTGGTGGGTCGGGATCGTTAACTGGTGGTAAGCTCGCAGCGGATTGGCTTGAATGTAGTCGAACTACGAAGAATACCTCTTTGTGCTTCTCCATTGTTGCATATATTTTCGAAGTCAATTCGGCGTCCCATTGTTGAGATGCCGACAGCTGTTGCTAATGTAACCATTTAAGAGAATCAATATTTAGTGACTTTGTAATTCAATTACTTTATTTATACTCAAACAGAAAAGTGATAATTTAAGTGTTAAACCAAAATAATAATTATTTCATATATGAAAAAGTAAATTATAAATTTTAGCGCTTTATAAAGTCCACGGTTTTCAACTTTTTGCAAATCCAGCTTAATTTCAAATAGAATTCATTAGTTTAGTAGTTATTCATTTACGTTCAGTTGAATGCATATTCAATTTAAAAATACAATTAATTGCCAGTTATTAGCTTTCAAAAAGATTTAAATGAATAGTATATAATTAAATAGGAATAAAGCTATATAGAAATATATGTAAGCAATAAAGTTTTTAAAATATTAACTAATTTATTAAATTTTTAACAAACTTAAAGCTTAATTCTTAAAGCTAATTAAAAATAATCTTTAAGAAGTTGAAATTAGTATAATTAATATAATAAAGAAAGGATAGGGTAACAGAAGAACAAATAGACAGCTCAACTCATTTCAACTCAATTCAAATTGATTTTGGCCAAAGTGAAAACGAGCTAAAATTAATGTGATATATGAGAAAAGCAAATAACCTGAGGCTGTTGTGTTTGCTGAGGATTTGATCCACTTTTATGTCTAGCGTGATGAACGTTATTCTTGCGTTGATTTTGTTTTTTGTTTGACTTTTTATTACCGCTAGACTTCTTATGCTGTTTGATATTGGAGTTGTTTCCATTATTGTTATCTTTGGTTGTATTTGTTTTTGAGCAGTTGCCGCTTTCAATGCTTTTGCTGTTTTGATTAATTTTGTCGGTACACTCCAACATATCTATTCAAATATTGATATTCACATTCATATTTTGTAATATTGTATCTTTAATTTCATTTTATAGCATTTTAATGCTAGTATAATATATTTTTAAAAGTAGATTAAAAAGTCATTTACCAATAGATTCTTCATCAGTAGGATTGCCGGAATTATTGAGCATTTCTATACTTTTAGCAGAATCTGATTGCAGTTGCTTTTGTTGTTCCATTTCTATTTCTTTTATTGATTCTTCGAGTACGTTCGGCCAGAAATCGCCTGAATTTAATATAATAGTGTCAATTATAGATACAATTAAAATTATTTTAAAATTACAAATTGAAATATTTTTTATGTAAGTTAGTAAATATTTTACTTTTCTTAAACTTTGACTAAAATACTTTTGAAACAAAGATCATAGAAGACTCAAAACTTAAAACTAACCGAAATTTGGTAACTATTAAGGTTAATAATAAAACTGGAGTTGAATTTTATTATTTTGATTGAAAATATGTAGCATAGAATTTAAAAAATTCTGGCTTTTAAAGCATTATATATTTTTTACTTCGTTAAAAACATTTTGTTATTTAAATTTTTAAAATTCTAATAACATTCAAAATATTGATCGACAATTTGTAAAATAAACAATTCTCTCCTCTCCTTATCTTAGCGATGACTGAATTTAAATTTGGACATTTACATCAAAATCGTAAAATTTTTCTTTAAGATATACAGTATACAATATAATGTATATTTATATATCATAATATGTTAGATACATATATTTTACTCTAATACGGTATGACTTGCTTTCATTAATTTCATAAATATAAGCTCATAAATTAGCTTAATATTAGTAATTTATAAAAATATAATAAAGTGAGAAAAGTCATTCCTTTATCCTATATCTGTGAAAACCATATAGTTTTAAATATCAAGTTTGTTTTAGGTATTTATGTACAATAAATAAAATAAAATATAATTATTTCTAATTAATAGTTAATAATATACCTTCAAAATAAGGAAGTTCTGAAGCATAACGGAAGTTGTCTTCAGTGGCTTGTTTTAAAATATCTTTATAGTCGAGTACAATGCGTTCAATAATTCCTTTGTCTAACATTTTCTTATACCATTCTTGAAGACGCTTTGGTTTTGGTATCTTTTGTTCAATCGGATGACAATGAAAGATATAATCATCACCTAAAAATACAAATATAATTATTTTCGATTATGTATCGAATTACATTAGTAAATATAAGGTAATTATAGAATACCTTCAGAAGGAGGACACGCCCATATGTGAGCCATGGTGTAACCCAATTGCTTAGTGTAATCTAAATATCCGAGTAAAATCTCGTGGTAAACAGCTGTTCGGTATTGTTTAGGCTTGAAAAAGTAAACCGAATCCAAATAAGCTAAATAGACACGCCTGAAAAGAATTCAACATTAATTTTGTTCACATAATAATTGAAAATACCTTGTATTGGGAGGACTACTATCCGAACCATATTCTTGGACATGCATACCAAAGAAACAAACGTCTGTTCCATCTATATCTTCGAAAGCAAACAATGCTTTTGCTCGATATGGAAAGGTATCGGGCCATTCACTTGTGTCTACGTATCTGTTTCAAAATGTCATATTCATTATTTATAAATCATTATTTAATCCAAAATTAAATCTAATATTATTACCTGCTCTTCATTCCAGGTTTGACTTCAACATATTTATCAGAACTGGAAACGATTCTTATAGACACATCTCCAGCTCCACAATCTTTCTTCCGAAGAAAATTGTTCACTCTATTTTCTATGTAATTTCCTAGTTTTGTTTGAGCTAAACCTAATAATTAATTAATAAAATAAGATTAATATGAAATTTATGATATATATTGAATCAGATATAAATAAAATAATATACATATAAATATATGTAAATACTAACGTTTAGAAGTAAATTTGTTTTCCTTTCTTCTTCTTCCATCTCTTCTTAAACAACCATCACATGTAAAGCTAAAAATAAATAATTCAATTGATAAAATGTAAAATAAGAAATTAGAATTAGTGTGCGCACCCTTCGGGCCAAATTTGGTCGATATGAAGTACGCATATTTGATGCAGTTTTCTCCCACAATCCTTGCACTCAACAAATGGTTCGAGATCGAGATGATCGTTCTTGCATTCCGTGAATTGATTTTTAGGTATGGTTTGCGTGTTGGTCGAGGTTGGATCGAGTCCGAGTGCGTCGCCAACAGTCACAACATCACCAGGAATATCAGAAAAGCATTTTAAGCAGTATGTATACCTTCAAAAGATTATTTTAAAAAATTTTAGAAAATGCTATTTGCAAAAAAAATAGTTAAAACAAACCGATTTTGATAACTCATATATTTAGCGTCCCTCGGAATGGTACACAACTGCTTTCCAAAACAACATAAAATTTGTGGTTGAAAGACATGTTTACGTCCACAACAATAACCTAAACTCTGCATAACAGGATCTATTTCGGCTTCAAAAACTTCCGATAACTAAAGTTACAAATAGTTATATTTAGAATTGCTTGATTTTAATAGAAACTAATTAAAAATGAATATTAATGCATACCTTTGTACAATATCTATAAACTCGTGATGTTTTTCTATTATAAAGCCATGCATTATCAAACATGAGCCAAACGTCATCGACGTATTGCCACGGATCAGCGTATTGGCCTAATGGTATTTAACACATTAATTGCAAATAATAGAAAATAATATAAAATAAACACAAGTACATACCGGTATCAAGTTTTTTCTTAATAGTTGAGAGATCCATAGGCTTCTTAATAATGTCAAAATAGTCGGGTATTTGCAAAAGAGTGGGGTCGACAGGCTGTCGAAATGGAAGCGATTCCGGATCTTGTCTGTACAACTTTTCTAAAGTAGGCATTAAGGCCTGACGAAGTTCGTCGGGTTTAAACACTTTCTTCTGAACTTGTCTGGCTATTTGTTTAAGTGAAGAAGTTGTTGGCGCACATATTGGAGTCATAGGTTTAATCTCAGATTTGACTTCATTGGGTTCACTTGGAAGAAGAGCTGGAGAGGCGATCGATTCTTTCTTTGTCTCTTCATTGACAATCGTTTCTTCAGGTTCTTTTTTCACTTCGTTAATTGCATTAACACTTGAATTTGAAGCACCGGTCATCGAATCATTATTATTGCTATTATTATTCATACTACTAATTGGTGGTTCTTGTTTGACACCAGATATTGCAACTGTTGTCGGTGGAACTGCAGGAGTAGGAGTTGAAGACGTCATAGATATAAATTCATCTAATGGTTCAGATTTAATGGTTACTGATTGATCCATTTGTTGCCCCTTTTGCCCTATCATAGTCTGTGGTGTTTGCGATGTTGAAGGAACAGACTGTGGTCGAGGCGGTGGAGGCGTCGCTGTGGTTGAGATTGGCTGCGGTTGTGGAGTATTTGGTTGCTGTTGTTGTAGTATTCCTTGAAGTGTTGTCGAAGCACTAGAAACAGACGTATTGCCGAAATTATTGTTAGCTGTTACGGGCCTGAACTGCGGCTGAAGAGACTGCTGACCAGTTGACACTTGTTGAGGAGAATGATTTGGACCTGTTGGCGATATAAAGTATTGCTGTTGCTGTTGCAACGAATTATTTTGAGAATTAAAATGCGTTTGCTGTGTGAGAGTCACGTTAGGAGGCGGTGGCCCTAATCCTAGTCTTTGCTGAGGTTGAGATAACATGCTTGACTGTTGACCACGAATTTGTGCCAAAGGTTGCGATGATTGCGGCATTTGATTCATAGTGATTGGCTGTGTTTGTTGCTGTTCTCTTCTTTTCTGCCTTTTTTCTTCCAATTCTTTCTGAATTTTGTAAATCTTTTCAGCTAACAAATGGTAGTACTCCTCTCTAGAGTTTGCCTGATCATACATATCTCCCTCAACCTTCTTAGCATAAGCCACCAGATTAACCATTCGCCTATCTTGACAAGCATTCGGATCAGGAGTGGGAAATATTGCCTGAACTATTTTCTGAACCAAATGGTTTCGCAAATCAGGAGTGACAGAGCCGTGCCATTCTTTGGTTTGTGGCTGTTGTTGCTGTTGCTGTGAAAATGGTGATGACTGCTGTTGATTCAATCTGGCATTTTGTAACTGTTGGGTCTGAGACTGGGCTGTCGTCGAATTGTTAAATGGCAGTCCCAATGCTTGATATGCTCGCTGCATATCTTGTTGATGCTGAAGCATTTGCTGCTGTTGTTGCTGTTGCTGCTGCTGCTGTTGCTGTTGTTGTTGCTGTTGCTGTTGCTGTTGCTGTTGTTGCTGTTGCTGTTGTTGCTGCTGCTGTTGCTGTTGTTGCTGCTGCTGTTGTTGCTGTTGCTGCTGCTGCTGTTGGTGTTGTTGTTGTTGTTGCTGCTGCTGCTGTTGGGGTTGTTGTTGATTGGGTACTGGTGTCATATGGGCCTGTGATGATGACGGTAGTAATTGTGATAATTGATTTGCATTTGGCAAGATTTGTGACAACTGTTGCTATTGAGAAAGAGATTGTAATTGCTATCGTTTTAAAGGTTAACTCATTTATAAGTTAAATAAAGTGAGAAATGAAAATACCTGTTGAGCGCGTCTGTCTGAGGCTTGTTTGAGCGGCAAACAAACAGGACAATCACCACGCGTACAGTTCTTCCAGTGAGATATGATCTGTCTGGAACTCGCACAATGAGCCACATTACAGGATTTACCTAAACGTAAATAGAAATCATTCGTATAATCAAGTAATTGCGTTAATATTAATGTAATCATAAGCACAACAGGCATTTAACGAACCAGCAGTACAAGTGGTCATATGGTTGAGAACATTCTTCATAGTAGGACAATGTGGTAAAGAGCACTGACGAATGGGATCTGAGCCTCCGTTTTGCCTCTGCTGTTGTTCCCGACGCTGGCATTTGTGGGCGTGTAAGAGTAACACTAACTGCTGCTGAATTAACTTTCGCTTTTCAGGATCAGTGGTCACAGTATTGGTCGTCGGAGCGATTTGATTGGCCGGCGGCCGAAGCGCTGCCGACGGCTGAGGGTTTTGCTGTTGAATTTGAATTTGTTGCGGCGTTTGGTTTTGCGTTAAGTTATACCGAAACTGTTGCTGTTGTAGTCTGGGCTGAGGCTGACTCGTAGCGAACTGTTGCTGCTGTTGCTGTAGGTATTGCTGCTGCTGTTGCTGCTGAAGGATTTGCATGTGAGGAACTTGGACTTGATTCATAGGGTTGGCCTGACTCGCGTATCGCATCTGAGGTCGCGGCTGCGGAGGCAGACCTAGTTGTTGCTGAAGCGTCGACGCGTTCACCAGTCGGGTCGCGTGCGTCGCGTTGTGGCCGTGACTGGCGTTGTGGGCGTTGTTGTTGGGCTGAATGTTGTTCACGGTCTTCGCCTGCAACAGTTGCGACAGGTTTTGGTGCGACTGTTGTGAGGGCGCCGACGAGATGCTGGCCGTCACCGCCGTCACCGACGACGAGTTCATGTTCACGCCTAGTATGCCGTTGTCGACACTGTTGGTGGTGGCGGTGGCCAACTCTTCGGGCAACAACTCTAAGTAACTGAAGATGGAGTCCGTCGAGTCACTCAACTTAATCCTTTTGCTCGGCTGCTCGTGATTCAGGGGTGACATGTTGGCCACCGAAGTGGTGGCGGCGCCCACGCTGTAGGCGGACTGCGCCACCGAAGTGGCGGTCACCGCACTCATGTTCATGTGTTCGCTCATTGGGATGGCTTCGCTTCACTCATAGTTGACGATAGCATGCGAGTCAACACCAGATCATCGCCACACGCGTCACAGGCGTGTCGGTCGGCAGAGCGCACACTTAGGGCACAATCGCAACGCAGGTGTGATCCGAGACTCACTAACGGCGGTGTGAGTACACCCGAACCAGACAAACACTCACATATGCGGCCATTTTGCTGATAACCATTCAATAAAAAAATCGCTCACTTCGCTCATTGGATGCTCACTCATACGTCAACACACTCTCCACACACTCTCGCACTCTGTCTCTCAACAATTACGAGCCAATACGCAACACACACACACACACACACACCGATCTCTTGCAATATAATGGCACGCCTTTTAAATACTGACCACTAATCATGTTTAAACACCTATTATCATCAATTTACTAAAGTTAATATATTTCGAAATCATTTTAAATTTTATTTGATTTGAACTGATGTTTAAACCATTTCAATAATTGATATTATAATTGCAAACAGTATTATATTTTTCATTAAAATCAATTCACGACCAAAACATTGACACTTTAAATCATAAAAAATTTAAATTATTAAATTCATTTAGTTTATACAAATTTTTTAACATTTTGTTAAGTGATTGCTAATTATTAACGGTTTCAAATTTATTATTCCTTGATTTAACAGTAATTAGAACTTTAACTTTAAACATACCAAACTTAAAAGTTTTAACAATAGTGGAGCAAATTTTTAGTTTATAAAATTTTTTGATGAATTATTAAAACCTAATTTAAATTACAAGTATTTTTTGCCGATGGCTTCGTAACCTTATATTCAATTAAAAATCTCTGTTTATGATTATGTTTATGTTTATTTCTTTATATTTGTTTTTCTCCATAATTTTTTCAATCTATTGTTGAATAATAATTTATTTTAAATTTAACAACAATTAAATTTGAAAACTGTAATTTATTTTATTGTCTAATAAAAAATATATAATATAATTTAACAACAATAGAAAGTATTGTAGGAAACTCACACACACTTTATTATTTTAATAAGTTATAGATAAGTTATAAAACCATAAACGCAAATGCCATAATCAAAAGTCTAAACTCACATTATATATGCCTAAAATTATAAAATCAATCTTAAAATCATCTAATTTGTCCAATTTATATCTCAATTGGCAATTTAAAAGTATATTAAAATGTCAATATATTTTAACTAATTTGTGTTCCTTAACTTTATCTTATTTTTGAGGAAGGGGTGAAAATGATGCCACACGTCAATCTCGATTCCGTCATTAGTAGGAATCGTATGTTCTGGCATTTATTTTAGTAAAAAAGGCGCCTTAAAAGGCGTTAAAAAACCTATAAATAGGAACTAAAATAGGCATTTATTTTTAGTAAAATTAAGGTTAAAAATTAGAAAATTTCAATTTTTTTCTTTTAAATTACATCAATTTTCTTTTGCAACAATTTTCTAACTCATTTATAACAAATTTATAAATTAAAAATCATAAAAACTTTTAAATTCTTTTGAATTAACTATGTGAAAATTTGCTACTTCTAATAAATATTAACAATATATGAAAAGTTGCATAAAATAAATGCTAATTTTTGATTCTAAAGTAAAATTTTTTACATTTTTTTTACATTTTCTAAACTCAGCATTTTTAAAACTATTTTTTGAGTTTTTAATATAACAAAATCGAAAAATTTTACATAAAGGCACAAAATAGGCATTTCAAACCTAAATAGGCAAAAAAGGCATTTATAAATAGGGCTTAAATGACTTATTTTTATGTGTTTCGAACTCATATTTAGTTAAGAAGTAAATGTTCGATAAAATAAAAAATAGGCAAATGCCTGAACATACGATTCCTAGTCATTAGATTGCGACAGATTTCGATTGTGGCACTAGTTTTTTCTGTGCACCAAAATAAGTGTTTCGATAAACATATCAATGTTTCGATTATATATCATAAAACGTGCGAATTTTTAAGTCGACCCAAAACCATGTAAAAATAAATCAATTGCTACAAAACTTTTAGCTAAAGAAAGTATAAGTTTTCATTAAACTTAGGCTTTAGGGGTGAAAAACATATTAAATTTAGTCCTTTAGTCCCTTTAAATGAAATTTTAAGGGTTAAGTGAGAGTTAAGTTTAAAAAATCCTTACACTTTAATAAAGTTCTATAGAAATGATTTTGAAACTAGTGTTGCAGCCATTATGAGAAAAGGGTTAACCATTCAATATTTGCGTTAACCTTTAGCTTGAAAGGTGAAAAAAAACTTTAACCTTTACCTTAACCCTAGATTAACCTCAAAGTTTACCCTCAACACCAAAATTTATGTTTTTCAACACAGTTATACATCTGTCTATAGTAATGAAATTAAAATTCATTACCAAAACAATTAAATAATTTTGAATTGTCGGTAAAAAAGCTCACATTTTACTCATCGAAACGTGTACTAAACACCAGATTTATAAGCAAAGTTTAGTCACTTTTAGCTTCATTTGATTACAGTTATTACAATGTAAATAAAGTTCACTCATTGTTATTTGAATTATATTCTCATAGCTAAACTCTTACCAATTAAGTCAATACATTTACATGTTTTATGCTCACAAGTTATACTATTCACTCAATTCATGAACTTTATTCACGAAACTCAACACTTGAGAGTCTAAACACGTTATGATCAGCGACCGGGAAAAGGGGTAAACCCGGTTTTTGCCCTTTTTACCCCTTTTTGAACATTTTACCCGAATTTACCCCCTTTTCAGCATTTTACCTGAATTGACACATTTTTTCCGGTCTCTGGTTATGATATGAGACACTTTTCTATGCAGTCTATCTCGTCAGTCAATCTTCATGTATGTCTCGCCGAATTTAAATTTTTTTTTGTTGACCGAAACGATGGGCCCATGCATTGAGTGAACATCAAACTTATTTGAATATAAGTGAAAGCACTGAGTTATACTGTGAGTTATAGTT
>JAQIYA010000822.1:0-16484 GCA_034699355.1 Microtritia minima
GTGTGTGTGTGTGTGTGTTTGTTGATGTGAAGACACCTGAAAGCTGCCAAAAGTCGAGTGAGTCGAGTGACCCAATTCTTGCACAGCTATTCAGAACATGGCATCGCATTCATCTCGTTTATTGCTTATACGCTTATATTCGCTTATATCCATATTGGCGTCGAGAGCGACACGACTGCGTGCAGTTCATGAGTTTAGCTCTTCATTTTGGCTAATGTTGTCTCTACACTACTTCTATCCAAACCTATCTAAACCTTTTCTAGCACTACAACTACGTTTGACCCCATTTCTAACTAAACTTCTTGTATTTTTTCTTTCAAATAAAATTGTTGATTGAATTCTTTAGTCGACCGCATAATACTTTTCTTTTATTTATTCGATTTCGATAAGCAATATAAGCAATAAATATGAGCAAATTTTGATGTGAAAAATGATAGCTAACATGTGTGCCAGTTTGACATACTCTTAGTTTGGCTCGACTATAGTTTATTATTTATCATTTATATAACATATAAAAACAATTAAAAAATAACAATTCAATTCTCTTATCTGACACACACTATAAGAAAATTTTCCCTTTAAACTAATTATTTATAGAACTCTAATAAGTGTTATTTAATTTGAGGACATCAGTAAAAAGAAGTTAAGTTAAGTGACATGAATTACTAGCGGGAAATCCCTATAAAATTGCTCTCTCGCTAAGCTTTGTTTTGTTGTTTGTTGTTTGCTCAATATATACCGTATAAATGATTGTATAAATGAGTGGATTCAAACATAAAGAGGGAAAAAGTAAGCAAAACAAAACATCGATAACAGCTATTCTACAAGCATTGCACAGCAATTGTGTTTTGCTGTGAAAGTTGTCATCACGTTAACAATAACAATAATAATAACACGTCATATAACGATAAATACGATTATATGATTATATGATAATATGATAATAGAGTGGAAAGCGATGAAATACTTACAGGAAGATTGTCCCTAATTCTCGTTCCCGCATAAACGGTGCCAAAGCCTCCTTTGCCCAGCACTGGCCCCACGCGGTAGGCCTTCTCGAACGGCTCTCTCTCGCGAACTGCAACATCACAGCAATTAATACATCAAACATTAACAACATTAACAATATTATAACAATGTATGGCACACAACACCTTCTTTTCGCGAGCGATTCATACTCGACTCATACTTCACTTCATACTCGACTATTACTTTACTATTGCTATGCTATTACTGGAGAGCACACAACTGCGAACAACTGCACACAAGTGCGATACAACTGCTATTCTCATTACCACATATTATCAAGTTTTGCAAAACTAGTTAAAAGCCAACTTATGAACAGACAGAAGCGTTATGTTGTGTTGTGTTGTGTTACTACGTATATATCACATTAGCTAATCTTCGTTTTCTCTCGTTTTGCTGTTCGCAACAGAACCTCTTAACCCAATTCAAAAATATTTTGACA
Organism: Microtritia minima; assembly: GCA_034699355.1. Lineage (NCBI taxonomy): Eukaryota > Metazoa > Arthropoda > Arachnida > Sarcoptiformes > Euphthiracaridae > Microtritia > Microtritia minima. Next base: position 1,469 of record JAQIYA010000822.1, read on the forward strand.
TAACACTAACGTTTTTTAATTAAGTGCTACATATATTTCACTTGATTAGCATTGGATGGCATTGTTTTGAAAGTAATAGCATTTAACATTTAGTCTCACATTAGCAGAGAATTGGAATATTTAAAAAATTACACACAAAAAAATAAGTTGTGGACTTAAATGAGTCGCTAATAAGTGGCACACAATCACCACAATTAGGGGCGATTGAAAATGAATGATAGCAATGACTATATTAACAGTATATTATGTGCGCATTACGAGCACACAATTGCTAATACAATGCGAACAAACGGCAAAAGTGATCAGTTATTGAATGTCAACGTCGAATGTCTACTCTGCTATCATAACAATATTATGTAACTTAATTCACTCATTCTATTGTACACCAATTAATTGCATTAAAAGACTCGTCCAATGCAAGACTAGCTATCATTTACTATTGTTCGCTGCTTTACTTAAATCTATTTTTTTTATTAAAGCGTCAGAATTAATGTGAATAAATGAGAAATATATTTGATGTGTACGGTCTCGATTGCGAACACTGCCAGCCATTACAACATAGTTGGCGCGTATCGCGTGCCGAGTGACGAGTGACACCAACCGCTCACGTGTCACTACAGTTGACCAATTCTAGCAAAGCTTAGCTCATGTTTGCTATTCAAATACAAAAAAACAAAACTTTCGTCAAATAACCACAAATGAATATTTTCCATACTTTTTCAAATCTTAATTATTCCGTAATAAAGTTTGTCACAAATAATGCTTTGCCTTAAATATTATTAATTCAATGTTGTCTATAGAAATATCTTTAAGCCAATGTTTTATGCTTTTTTAGCGTTTATGGTTTATAAAAAAGTCAAACGCATCGCAAATTTAAGGGACGTTTAAATAGATATTTTGTTGTCAGGAAAAAATATATGCATAATTATATTAATAATTGCTAAATTATCTGAAAATATAGTTATGGCACTCGCTGTGCACATATTGACTATAAAGACATTGTTATGAATACATGCATTTGCGTACATAACTAATTTATAAAACACTTTCCGCATTAATTGACGTCATGAACGTTCGCGCATCGCAAACATTATTGTGGAGAACAGCACTCATTCATGTTTTTTATTCATTTCAATTATTTCTTTATAGCTTGTAAATCAGGTGCGATTTACGCGAGCATTGAATACGCAGCTGAATCGAGCTTTTGAAGGTAATGCACAACTATTGCACATCTATGCAGATCTGTTGCCTAACATGCCTAACATTATTGCTTTGTTTCAATAAATACTTACAATCAATGTTTTTAAACATTTGTAGCATTAATTGTTTGCTAATAGACACATATGTAAAAACAAAGCAAAGATGTTGGCGAGGATGAGAGAGAGAGAGAGAGAGAGAGAGCGCAATGAGAGCACATTTGTTTGTTTGCGATTGGCGTCAATAAGAATAATGACAGTGAAATAGTATGGAATAGTATGAGATATGACGCAAACGTTTAATCAAAGCAAAAACAGAGCACTTCTCACTGCTATTATGTAATAGCATTAGCGAAAAGTGTAGCGCACATGTGTTAGCGTGGGCTGATTTAAGGCATTTCAAAGTGTCACCAAAATCGCGCACTCATGTAAATTATGCGAAGCGATAGTATAGTATTTAAAGTTAAATATCAACTAAAAGATTGGACTCGAAATGCTAGAAAAATGCTAAAGAAATGGTACAGAAATGGTACGGATTCCTATGCGAGCGTTGCTCTGTGTTGCTCTGTCTGGCATTTCAACCCACAAGTTAAGGCTCTTATTTTAAATGGACCTCACGCTCGCTCTCTTCACGTCAATGCTATCAAATACTTCGCAAAGTATTCGCAAAAATAAAACAATGTTAGGAACGCAAGTAAAGCATTACATGTGTTTAGTGTTATGGACCTTCAATACTGGATTGGAGTGGATTGTATGGATTGGATGTTGGATTAGGGGCTAATGCGAGCTTAATTGCCAACTGATGGCGATGTTAGATAAATGTGTTGGGATCACACTGCCTGTATTGAATGCCATTCTGCGCAGTGTGTGCATAGCTAATGATGGCTAATGCAATGTAGTGTAATGCAATGTATGGCAGCAATGGTAGCGGCGATATGTCAACAATTTTTTACGTCTTCACACGTATCACTCCTACACGTTGACACGAGCGAACACATGCCGTTAGACTGACACGACTACTTTTAAGCCCTAAGTGAAAACAGCTGTCGCGTGAAAGATAATCACTGCTATTATTTGAACTCAACATCTCTCCATCCGCTTCTGATTTTCTCAATACAATACAATTCACGTTTGATTGTCGGACACATGCGAAGTGTGTGCCGTTAATGAACATACATAGCTATCACTAACATGTGCTCCGTTTGGAAACACGTGAATAAGAGAGGCTAAAGAAATGTTGAAGAAATGTATGCCTTCAAGTCGGCTACATATCGATATCAGTTTATTTGGGTTCAGAGTAGATGAGCAGAGAGTAGGCGCGAGTCTCATCCATGCTATCATACTATCACACTCTCATGCCTTCTACGCATCAACAGATAATTAATTTGAAATGTATAGCCCTTCGAGTTCAAGAAAGTATCAAACATTTATCCCATCGTATAAACAAATATGAATTATTCACTAGAGAAGCGTTTTAATGTGACGCAATTAATTGAGTTTAACGATTAGATAATTAGTTTGATCAGAGAAACAAAAAGGTTGCGAAATTGAATGAAATGAATGAAAATGCTTTTCATTAGCATAATATAACTCCCATACTATTATTACGGCTATATTAATGTTACAAATTAACGTTTCGCTCTATTAACGAATCTTAATTGTGCTCAGATCTGTAACATATCTGACACACGACAGACAGACAGACAGTTGCCTGTGTTGGCCATCAATTGGGTAGCGGTAGTGAGTGTTGGGTTTGATTAGAGGAAGTGAAACAGAATCCATTCTAATTAATCAATTGACGTCTAGCGAGATAGACATTTGAGACACCGAACTGAGTACCACTATGTTATGCCTACTGTTTATTCAACATCACTGCAGTTCAAGTTTAGAGTTACGCGTTTAACAATGAAATATTAGGCGAATCGCGCCAAACAACGCCAAACTACGCCATACAACGCCATATTACGCCAAATATCACTAATTAACAATTAGCTTCAATTGCGTGTCTAATAGATATCGCATATCATCAGACACTCCGATCACGTCGTTTACAGTAAAGCGGAGTTAAATAACTTCCAACAACTAACTAATTAAAACGCAGTAAAGCGAACATTAAAACGCGTTATCTATGAAAGCGATAACTTTAATAAGAAAGAGAATCACATGAGACAACAGATCAATCGCACACACAGTGACGAAATTGGCGATCAATAATAAGCCACCTTTTATGGCAGTCATTCTCATGCCATTCGTATGCCAGCGATACATATCGAAAGGCGTGGTACGCATACTTGCCATCGTTAGTGTAGGATAGTGTGCGATAGAGTATGAGAGTATGAGTGTGTGTATTAGTGTAGGCCTTTCCGCCAAACTGACACAAACTGAACCAAACTGAGCCAAACTGTACCACCACTCGTACGCCTATACTCCCACTCGGCTCAGCGTTTAATTGTGTTTGGCATGTATGTGGTAGTGTGTGCTAGTATTAGTATTAGTGTGTTTGGGAGCACTGTTGCCAGCATTGGTCACATTTCCGCTCTAACCTCTCATCGATTACATTAGCGCTCATATGCTCGCTGTGCGAGTCAATGCGTTTTGTTTATGGCGCGATAAGCGAATCAAAGTGAGGCCTAAGTAGACCACAAGCGAAGGTAGAAGAGAGCACGTGCTTCGCGGCTCTGCTGCGGATAGAGAGCGCTCGCTAGGCGTTAGTTCGGCGCCAACTCTGGCCTACAGTACAGCACTGCTCGCAATCACAAATTGTTCGCCAAATCGCGATAACACGCCAAACACACAGTATTGCAAAATTTGTTATCACAGAGACGGATGTGACTGACAAACAGAGCATCAGTCGATCGCGAAGAATGCCTTCTTTTCACTGCCTTAGCGTTCGTACGTTCGTAGCGTTCGCTGAGCGCCAAAATAGCAATACTCGCACAGAGTATGCATGTATGGGCGCGAAGCAATGCCTGTCCAATGCCTGCCGAACGCACCGAACGCTATTGTATGGCAAGTGAGGCACACCCTCACCACACACACACACACTCATACAGACTCACACATAGACTCACTCTCAACACAACGCACAACACTGGCATGCATTGAGTTGAGTGCGTAAACCCCACAGCAATGCCTCGCAAGCGTTGCCTTTTTGGCGGCAACGCGTTGAGCGTTGGTTAGCGCTCACCACTACAGACACAACAGACATCACAATCACGATCACGACACTTACCACTCTTCTCCTTCTCGCCATAACCACAATTAGCACCACTAATCATATTCAAATTTGATATCTTTCGCGTTAACATCGTATCAAAACGCGCGTAGCGTTGAGTTCAGATTTGCATCAAATACTGGTAGATATGTATTAATAGGTGAATACATCAAACATTTACTACTATAGCGCTCCGCTATAATAGCACACCATAAGTATGATTGAATGAAAGCAATAATGCTTTAGTGACAGCACTCACACACACAATAACTAAATAAAAGGCAAAAAATCAGTGAAGAGTTGCAAACACTGGCACTGAGTTTGAACGCCGGTTCAAGAATGCTATTCAATGCTATTCAGCGTTCGCTTCGCTGAGCGAATGTCTCACTGTCTCGAACTCTAATAGCTCTCATTGGGCTGGTCTTCACTGCGCTCTCCGCCATACATGACGCCATACATGACGCCTCAGCGCAGCCCACACTCCTCTGCAGCGCTCGCAACGCGGGCACCAAACGTGTGCGCCAAACGCGAGCGTCATTACTGTACACTGCAAATCAGTGTCAATGAAACTTTATTTGTCTTTCTTATGCTCGCCTCCATTCAGTGCTAGTTTTTGCATCATTTATAATTAAAGAAACTTATTTAAAGAGTTTCAAATGAATATGTAATGAAAATGCAAGCCGTAGTGAGCGGTGAGAAGCGAACAGACATGGAACTACTTGTCGGACGTAAGCCGATGTCTGCGTTCGCGAGACAGAGTGCGGTGCGTCGCAGAGCGCGAAATGGTGCCAATACTCTACACACACACACACTGCACACTATGCAACACACTATGCAATACACTCACCACCAATCATATACCTATGTTCCACTTACAACTACTCACTAAACCCTACTCTGCCCTCACATACGACTACTTTAATTTTCATTCGCTTCTCTTCGTCGAGCATTAATGTATACATTGTACACAGCGGTGAGTTGTTTAGCCGAGTCTGAGAGCAAATAAAAGTGAACAGCATTGACATTTTGAGATATGCAGTTCTCACTCACACGCGTACACATACGTAAGGGTTATCGAAAAAATGCTGACATTATTTCTATAAATTAAAACCATTAAACTTTATAAAAAGCATTCAAAATTAGTAAACATATTCACACAAAACAAATATACAGAAAACTGAAATTATATTTTTGGTTTGTAATGCAGGATAACTTCTGGCATTGTTTTCTAAATAAACATTTAGCAAACATTTCGCTTATTTTCCAATCATTGATTATATTTACTCTAACAATAAAGTATACGCTATATAATGGATAAATGGCAGAATCAAAGGGAATACGTGTGTAGAGAATAAGAACAATGTTAGGGTTTATGTGAGAATTATATGAGAATTTTGTAATTCGTAATGAAGTTCAATGAATATGGTTGTGGGAGACATCGCGACCGACAGTTCAACATATTTGAAGTGTTGGCGCGATGTGAGCGATGTGAGCGATGTGAGCGATGCGAAGCACACGTATCGCATCCGACTTACCTAACATTACCTAACATTTCAAACATTTGCAAACATTGGCAAACATTGCGCAATGCATTCTCTCGTACTGGTAAGCAATCATTTCTGAGAAAGTCGAGTATTTAGCGAATGACGCATTTCTGCTTTACCGTCATTTTATTTGGTCTTAATGTTTGCGATAAAAGAGTGCCTACAGTTTGAATGGATTCTCATGACTAACTTATGGAGAGTTTATGACTACCAAAATGGATGTGCTTTCGATGCAAACTTATTTGGAGGCAATTTTATTTGTTTTGATCGCAACGAATGAGATTATAAGGCATTTGGCATTTTTCACCAAAAATAAATTGATCGCATTTATCTCTATATCTCAAAGACATTTAGATTGAATATACAGTATTTATTTATTGCTAACAAATACTATAAAATAAGGGAATATTTGGTTTTAACATAAAAAATAGCTCCGAGATGTTGTTTTTGCCGCTGAAGATCACTGACCAGTAATGAGATCGTCTGCTATACACAAGTCGTTGAAAGAATATAGAAAAGAAACTACAAAATATCACTTAATCTAAATATAATCTAAATCATAATAAAAGTTTACTTTTATAAGGGCTCATGTGTTGTGTTGTGTTTTCTTGTGAATTAAATCGGAAACGCATGTATAGTACGGAGTTATAGTGCGATTGTTATGTATTCATGTATTGACGTATTTGCCGCATATTCTTGTAGTAGAATAAGAATTTCAGAATGAGAATGGCGGGAGAGGGGGGCAGAGGGGAGAGGGAGGGGGCAGAGGGACTGAGAGGGGCTGAGAGCTGACTGAGAGCTAACAGAGAGCTGACTGAGAGCTGGCAAAGAGCTGGCACTGCGAGCCAACGCTTTCCCGCGCTTTTTTAGTGCCCGTGAGAACTTGAGTGAAGTGAATGAAATATAGACCTGAAGAATGCTGTTGAACCGGGGATGTGATGGCACTAAAACGTTGGTTCAACAGTTCACAGTGAACAGAGGGGAAGCAGCGCTGCAGAGGAGGGGAGACGAGCTTTGAGACGCACACGAGTCGGCTTCGCTCACAGGATGTGCGTCGCAGTGGCGGAACACACATCCCTTTAATACATTGGTGTACATGAATGTACATTCCATACTGGCGTACAAATAACTTTAAAACTATTAAAAATATGTTTTTCATTATTTAAATAATATTAATTGCGTTTTGTCTGCCATTAAAATAATGAGTTGTTTTATTGTTGATGAGGAAGTGGTTTATTTGTTTTATTTATATTTTGATGTCTGCTTTTTTTAAAATGCAGTTCTGCATGAAAAATAGTTTTGCCGCTATGCTCACAATGAGTCGAGTCTGAATAAGACCGCATTCCTAACATTTTCGCGCCACAAATTCCATTACCTTAAGAGCCGACATGTTTGCTTGTTTAGCATCAAATCTACTTTTACCATAATTACAATTATGTCATATTTTGCAACACTCATATGCACTCATATGTAAAAACGTTTCTTTTCGCCAAATATAGAGCCATTCAAATGGTGCGCATTTAGTGTCAATTATTGACAATTTCACAAACTTTTTCTAAACAATAAAAACAAAAATATTTATGTCCTTCGATTCTTGCATTTTTTGATTGTGTTATTTTGATTGGAATTTTGATATGAAATATTGAATATAACTCAATATAATTAAGAATAATTACATTCAATTGCATTGACTGTTAAACTATGCCATTGAGATATACGGTACTTAAACTCGTGATAGTCTATGAAATTGAATGACATAAGCAAAAATGTGAAACCAAGGAAAAGCGTGGAAACTGCTGAAACTGCTGCATCACTTCGCTTCAGTTTTGAGTTCCTTAATTAGTTTGTTAGGAAATTGAACTTTTCCAGACCTACCTATAATCATGAGTTGAGCACTTCGCCACTTTCGGCCACATCTCAATACCGTGTTTATCAATTTTTTAAACACATTTTTACTTTTATATTTAATTGCGATTTGCAAATAGAAAATATCAAATTTATGTATTTGACGTCTCACTCCTATCTAAACTTATAAGAAGCAAAAACGAATGTCTTCTGCAAATATTAAAAGAAGACCTCAACACAATGTCATTCTTGTTTAATTTTTAAGACCTGAAAATTCACAATTTAAAAATCAAGTTAAATATAGCAAATGCGCTAACATTTAGTTGACCTCAATATTGAACATTATTAATACATTTAATAATGTCTGCATCACAAGATTGTGTAGTATTTTGTATAAAATGTTACAACAAAAAATTAACTTTTGTTATAATCTAATTCATATATTATTTAAATTTCAAAGACAAGTCAACAAATTTCGTTTCGAGCAAAAATAATTTAATAAGAACTCAAGAAAAAGTTGCATAAGGAAATGATGAAAACATTATCGCATAACCTCTACAGTTATAAGTTATAACATAACTTTTATATGCTTCGGTACGTTTTAAAAAAATGAAGTTATGTTACGAATGATGTTAATGATAAATCAATATAGTTATAGATTTATTAAAGTTATACACTTAACATCATTTTATATTAATATAAGAAATAAATTAAGTTCTAACAATGTAACATAATATAGCTATATTAAAATGTAGCTATAAATGAATTGAGTATTTGAAAACATTTTTTACGTTTATGACAATAAATAGTATAATTAATATTTCATGAATTTCATTAAAAATTTGTGAAAAATAAATTTTTGCCGTCAAAATAAATTAGTTTTACTATGAAATGAATTTCATTTTAAGTTTATTGTGTAAGCAAATTATTAACATTAATTTTATAAAAAGTTATAGTTCGCTAATTAAATATTAAAATTTGTAATCTAGATTTTCAAAAATTTAAAAACGCGATTCTAATATAAATGTTAATATTAATGAGACAAAAAAATAGTTATTTCTAATGTTTCCCAATACAAACTCAAACAATTTTCGCAACGTTTAGATTTTTATTATAACAGTAACAAAATATTAATTGTTTCTCTTCATCATTATATTTGTCGATTTCATATTTAATTTTAATCTTTGATAAATTCATACATTACAATTTAAATATCTACTTAAAATACGACCGCAAATTAAAATAATTTTTACAAAATCATTTTAAGCAAATTTTAAAAGTTTATAACAAAAATACAATAACATTTAGCAATCGTGTTGCTATATGTGCGGTTGTTTTGACAAAATTTTTGTAAATAAATTAATCAAAATCAAACAAATTTCTCTATAAGTTGTTTTATTAAGCTGACATTGAGTATACGGCTGCTCAATAGGTGGTTATCTTCATTTAAACATTTTGTTTTGCAGATTTTCCAAATGGTAATTTGTAATGTCTTTTAATTTCTTGGTAAAATTAAATTGTGTTTTTATATTTAAGACTTTTCTAATTTGAATTTCCGAGAATTTTTTTTAATCTCTAGATTTACATAATTTTAAAATATCATTTCTTATAAAATTAAATTTAAATGTATTGATAAAATATATTTAATAAATTACAAGAATCAAAGTTTATTTATTAATATAATGACTTTTATATAATTTAAGTTTAGAGATATATATAAATATATATATATAATATACAATAAAAATAAGACAACTCACACAGTCAGCAACTTTAATTAATAATCAAAATTGATAACTCATATTAATGAATATTATTATTGAAAATAATTGTGAATATTAATATTTAGAAGTTTAGATATTCCAAAATTGTGTTTGATTGTAAATTTTAATTGAAAAAAAAATTAAAACATATTTTAAATATTTTTGGAAATAATGTAAAGTAATAAAAATGATTATAATTTTTGATAAATTTAATAAAATAATTAAATAAACTAATTAATTAATATTTTAATTCAATTTTAATAAAAACATAAATTAATTACTATAACTAAAATAAATTATAGTAACTTTATAGTAAATGTTCACTTAAAAACCTAATTAATATCACTGTTAATAATAAATTTTTTTGAGTTCACTATTATTAAATCAAATATTGTTTAATTGAGACAACTTTATAGTTTAGATTGATTTTAAAATACGTAATTTTCAAATTGAATTTTTAATTTAAAATTAAATTTTCATTGTTCACATATAATATCAAATTTTTGAATTATAAACAAACTATTAATTAAGCTAACCTTTATTAAAAGTCAAAATCAGCTAAAAAATTTAAATGATCACATTTAAAAAAATAAAAACCGTATATTAAGTTAAGAATAAAAATCACAGAATAATATTTAAATAAAAAATTTCATTATTCTCTCTTAATTGTTGTGCATTGCATCAAAAACTCGAGCTCTATGCTTGTACTTTTACACAATTTCTTCTACACAAGTATACTTCTATACGTCTCAAATCTTTTATCTTCTTTATCAAAATCTAAGCTTAATATAAGCTTATAAGCTAAAAATTCCTAAAATTAAGCTTTAAGCACAGCAAAGCTTAATGTTTGCGCAATTCAAGAATAGTTTATGTTAATTATTAGAGCATGAAATAATACATAAATCAATATTTTTGTGGTGGTATATCAATAATATTGTTGTTGTGGTCATTTGAAGTTTTTAAATATTTCTAGCATTTTGCTGATTAGTAATCAGTGATTACCATCAAATTTTAAGACACAATTTATTATAAATCTATAAATCCAATTAAGTTGCGTTTTTGTAAGTGTTTCGTAAAAATAAAATTTGAATAAAATATATTAATTTTTTCAGTTAAATTAAATTAAAATTGCATGTATACCCCGCATTGCAAAATTTTTCACAAATTTCACTTTTTTCATGGATAACCCGCAGTGTATGCATATATATAACCGAACCAACTGTAAGGCTTATAATCAGAATTCAATCATTAAATAAATTATACTTTTCCTGATAAGCTCGGCTTATCTGCGCTAAATATGGTATAAATTATTATTTTTACTGAATTATTCAAATTTAGAATATCTTATTATCTTATTTTTCGTTTTACATTTAATTCGTTTGTTAAATCTCGTTTTATCAATACAATAATGCATGCATTCTAGACTAAACACTAATCCAATTATTGTGTATTTTTCAATAAAAATAAAAAAATTCCCAGTCAGACAGCATTATAAACCAACACATAAGTTATAGTCTATAACTTTAATAACAAGTTGTTTACAATTCTAAGAATATAAAACATAAAGAAATGTCAAATCCATAAGCTTTATATGTATTGATTAAAGAGACAATAATATAAAAAGCATTGATTGTGCGCATACTTATTACAATAATTATTCTTGGAATATAATGTTTAATTCATATCTATTGAAATTTTTAAATACAGTACATCCTCGATTTTGGCAACTCGGAAATGACACACAATTTAGTTGTCAAAATTAAGAGTGGCTAAAATCAAAGTATTCAATGCGGACATTAGAAACTTATTGCCAAATTCATAGATGGACTGTAAATGAAATAAATATATTATTCTTAAGTCGTTTCGTTTTATTGAAAATCATAAAATGAAATACAATGTAAAATACAATGAAATACAATGAAATACAATTTACTTAAAAGCGGATTTATATTTGATATAAAGAGATCAAATAAGGAGAGGAGAGGAACAAACGAAACGATTAGAATATCTATTAAGATAACTAATGGAATAACGATAAGGAAATTGGTTGCGATAAGTAAACGATTGAACAGTTATAATAATGGAAATAATGTTAATTTGGATTAAATTGAAGACGCATGTGATGAGCATGGCTGACAAAGACCTTCGCTGTGACCCAATGACATTTGAAAGTAAGACTTCATAACAATAACTACTTGTACGCGCTTTGGACTGGTTTACACCTCTGCAAAGTGCGTTCACAGATGCGTTCCCTGCGTTCAATGCGTTCAATGCTTGTCCGATCGATACGATGCTATGCGCTCTTCACTCCTATGCAGTCCCAGTCAGTCCTATTCAGTACTATTCAATCCTAATTTACTTTTCACATTAAACTATTTGTATTAGAGTTTCGAGTAAAAGTTAATTCCTGGAACTTATGAGGAAATACAACAACAGATGATATGTCTTGTTATGAAACGATCGATATCTTATGACCTCGAACTTTATGAAACGTTAGGAATTAATAGAGAAATGAAGTTTTAGAGAACTCTAACAAATGACAAATTACTGGAAGTAATGGTACAGAAATGGCACTCAAGTTTGGATTTGGATTTGGATTCTGATTGGAAGCATGTGTGCTATTTTGACAGTCATTGTGGCACAGACTAGCATAGACTAGCAGTGCGAACACTGTTTCGCTCCCATTCGTGCCACTCGTTAGTACGGACCAAATATTTGTACACCACGTTATCCTCATATGAGTTATGTATTGTAATGCAGATGCGGTGTCGCTCTCCGACTCTCTCTGTCGCTCTCCGACTCTCTCTGTCGCTCTCCGTTTCTCTCATTCTCTCTCAGTCTCTGTTTAGAGGATGGAAAGGACAACTGAATATAATGGTTAATACCTAATGCTAGATCGCTGGTAGTGTAACACAGCGTTTGAGAGCGCATACCATAATAGACGAAAAGACTTGCAAGCAATGATGCATGAATGCACACATGCATTGCAGCCCTGAAAGACCAGGTGTCCGACGTCGAGACTCAAAAGCAGATTCTGTCTTTGTCTGAGGTTTTAGACCTTTCACGGGGAGTATTGAGGGAAAACAAAAAATATTGAGTAGACCTGATGCCACCTGTCTATTAGGCGCGCGTCGAGCAGATGCTCCCAATCTGTGCCACGAAATGTGCGTTTCGACAACACGTGCCACACGCCAAAGAAATATATAAGGCAAGCAAAGCAGTACATGCATGTCTACCATTACTGGCATCAAACTCGCATCTTCGCAAATACTGTTATCAAAGTCATACAGACAACAGACGTGAACCACTATAATAAAACGTTTATATAATTACATTAAGCAGGTGTTCCACACTCGCCCGCATTGTCTGCCACTTAACTACTTTCATGCATTTAACTAATAAGTTATTTATTTTCATTTTTTCTACAATTTTGTTATTCTTTCTATGTCTGTAAAACCGTATTTATTACAAGTTATGCTTTTAATTTGATTCCATTAGAAATTGCTTTCGCATTATTCATACAAAACCAAACAAAGATAACTCTCTAATTGCTTGTAATATAAAATGTGAAGAGTGTGTGCAAAATAGAAAAATGTGATTTTCTCATTGCTAATGATTGCCAATTACTTGAACAGAGATTTGAACATAGAATTGATTGCTATCATTATCGCAATAATTGCAATTATTGCGTCTCACCATTAATCAGTAAATTTAAGTTCAATAATTGAATTATTCGATAAATACATTTATTATTTCACATTATAAACAATACCGCATGCAATTCATGGCATTTATATTTATTTATGAAAATCGCGATAAGTTATTGAACAATATTTTTGTTAAGTAGATTTCAAGTTAAAAAGTGATAAACCTTTGGAACTATTCATACATAAATGAAAAACAAATCAGTCACATGAATGTGACTGGTCTTGCGATGCGTGCGATACAGCGTTGCCACACATCGCGCCGCACATAATGGCACACAATGGCACTCTGTGTTGCATTATGCCTATGCTTTGCTTGCTTTGCTGTTGCCATCAACCCATGATTTACTCGTCCACGTCTCGTGCACTTCTACTTTACTTCTACTTTTCAAAATAGATACTTCTGCGTGCAATGCTTTCACAATCTCCATCTCGAGGCAAACCATTCAATTGATTCCTCTTGCGTTTAGTCGGACTTTCGAGTCGACCAAATGTATAGTCTTCTAAGTTTAATGTCTTTATCTCATTCTCTTCTCTCATGTGATCTCTTAGTTTCTTTAGAGCTGCAAAACATGTATAAACTCTATTAAATTTTTAAGATAGCGTTTATAATCTATTAATTTTAAAACTAAAGTCTAATGTGTTCGATAAGTAACGGTCAAACAAAAACTGTAATGTGCTTGAAATACTCACAAATATTAATTTGATTTTAGTTAAATATAGTAAATTTAATTTATAAAATATAAATTTACAATTGAGCTCAATTTTATTCTAACTATATTAACCGTTTATTAAATGTCATTAAGTTGCGTCAATGGCTTACTAAACAATTTTATTGATATAACAAATTTAATAAAATATTTAAGTTCTTTAAAAACAACATAATTTTATTTTATTTTATTTTAAAATGTTTTAATTTTTTTTAAATTAAAAATTTTTAAATAATTTTAAACTATTTATACAGTAATTAATCAGAAAAGTTTAAAAACAGCTGCATTATCTAATCTTAGATAAAAATTATGATTTAGTTAACATCTCTGATGCAAAGTTGCTAAAAATAAAATTTTGAAAACATTTAAGATTAAAAATGAAACATCTAATTTTTATACTTCATATCACGTAAAAGAATTTTTTGATCAGTTTAAAAGCAAATTCATATCGTAATGTTTGATATATGCATATATGATCTGTTTTCAAACTATCTTAAAATAAAATTCAAAATAAGTTAAAAATAACGCTAAACTTAAAATTCAATATAATTTGAATTATTCTTACATAATTTACTTCTTTCAGATAAAACAATCATAATTGATAATATATGACAACAAAATAAATACAGTTTTAAAGAACATCTTCAACAAACTCAAAAACTCAGTCAATTTTCAGTCAAACTTAACAATACTTTTTTATTTACTATATGTTAACATAAATATAAATTTACAATAATGAAAAATTGCTATTCTTAATATGGGGGAAGGGGGCGATCAAAGCTGCACTTTCGGTGCCTCTAAAATGTTTTGTTTGAAATGTTAAGAATTTGTTCAAAATAATACATAAATAAACACTAATACGAAAAATTGTAAACTTTGCAAAATGATTCAAATGTTCAATATTTTTTATTTTTTGGTTTTATATTATATTGCCAATTGTGCAGTCTTTTATTAAATTTATGTATTTTGAGTATTATGTATTAAGTTATTAAAGTGTATTTTCTTAATATTGAATTTAAATATAATTTAATTTTATTATT
>JAQIYA010000823.1:0-16475 GCA_034699355.1 Microtritia minima
CCCGCACTGCAAAATTTCTCACAAATTTCACTTTTTTGTATAGATAACCCGCGGGGTATACACGTAAAATTAGGGTACTTTTTTTGTCTGATATAACTGTCATATACTTTTTTTTTAATAAAATAGCCATTAATTAATAATTATTGAATTTATATTTTAAAAACTGGTAATTTTTTAAAATTAAATATATATTACACACTTCAGCTAAAAAAACAAAACCTGTGAATTTCAGAAAAAACCTTCGTTATAGTTAATTTGAAAGTTAAACCTATTTAACTGATGTTTAAAAATGTAACACTAAAGTCAGTTTTAACTGTATTGTCCGTTATTTAATGAAAATTCTATTCCTAAAGTTAAAAATTACGTAATAATAAATCAAGTCATTTTAAATTTATACTTTATTCAACGTAAGAACAGTTGACAGTAATATTGATATACATTTTTAAGGATACGGTATACAAGTGATTGAAATATTGAACCAAAACCAATATTTAAATTTAATACAATATATTTATCTATTCAATAATGATTCAACTTTTTTTTTATAAATCGTAAAGTACTTGAAATTAAACAAAGGATTTAACATATATTGAAATACTAATAATAGGGCTTTACATTTAAGAAAGATTACAGTAAACATAAGTTATATTTTGCTAAAATAAATTTCAGATAAGTAATATTTTTTTTTTTGGATTAAAATATTTTCAGCAATATTTCCTTAAATAAATTTTGCTCAACTCGTACGTAAAGGAAAGTCAAATACAATAAAATAGCAAATTAATCGAATTCTTCGATAAAATCTTTTCGGTTAACGTGTGACGGCTGTTGCGAAACCACTTCATCGCTGGAGACGCTTCTACGCTGTCGTCCCCGATCGGGACTCAGCAAGTCTTCAATTGTGTCATTAACGTCGTAACTATTCTTTTCGAGCAAATATTGATTCAGCTTTTGATTCCAAAATCCCATTTCGTAAAGCTGTGACAATCCATCTGCGAGTCCATTGCGCTGAGTCTGCGGCTGTGGCTGAGACTCGGCTGAGGGCGCGGTCGGCGAGCCGTTCGCCATAACTGATGACTTGGCCGATGTGGTTGTAAAGCTTCCCGCATTGTTTGTGGTGGTCGTTAAGGTACTGTTAGTCGAGGCAGAGGTCGTCGAAAAGTATTCGTGCGGTTGATATTGATGAACGTGTTGCTGACGACTGGCCTCCCAATAGCGCTCGGGAAGAGGAATAGCGGCCGGCGGTGGGCTTGTGATCCAAGCGAAGTGTCGCGAATCAGTGCCCTATTAATAGCATTTGTTAAATAATACATTAAATAATGAGTTTTACAAATAACTGTATATGAATTTCGTTACCTCATTACGCGGAAATAAAGCACGACTAACGTTATTATAGACATGAGCGGCGGCCGAGAGCGCGCCCGTCACTATACTTTCTGGCAACACATGAATTACATTTTCCGTCTCTGCGTCTCGAAATGGATTTGTTGAATGGGCTGCAGTTGTCGACTGTGGTTTGTCTCCCATTTCGCATTTAGCTTTTGGGGGCATTGCGGGCATTGTGGGCATAGTTGATATATTTCTTGAAATTCGAGAAATTGGAGAGAAATCAGAGATAATTTAAATTATTAATCTATCGTTTTGATATTTCAAAACACATTTTATAAGCTAAGATTATATAAATGGAAGAAAATGGCTCACTTGTTAAAACAATTTTAAAATATTATTTATATATTGCAATGACATTAAAATTCCTATTAGATTTCTGAAAGCTTTCTACTTATAAAAATAAATATAAACTAAATCAAACTAATAAATATTACTTACCGAGCAATTCCTTCTAAAAAATGGATTCCACCAGAATGTGTATTTGGCTCCACTTCTTTAACAGCTGTTTGCTCCACATGTTTGTCAATTATGATAGCATTGCTGGCATTTAACTCTAAATGATTTGATTGAGCTGTTGCTTGATTTCTAATAACCACATCTGCGGGCGAATTATCTGTTGTTGAATCAGGCAATTGAATCGATTCATTAGAAGTGACTGAATTATCTGAAGCATTGTTGATATTATTTTCGAGCAAAATATCATTTTCGGTAACGTTAAACTGATTTAGCTCTTCAAAACCGTTGTCTACCATTTGTTCATGTTGGTTAGAATTAGTTTCATTGATGTTTATGTCATTATCGGAGCCAATAAATGGCAGATTAAGATCAAAGCAACGCGGAAGCGGAACGACTACAAACTCATCGCCGCTTTCATTACTACTTAAGCTTAAAATACTCGCCGACTCGGCGTCGTCGACATCATTCGATTTATTCTCAGTGAAATCATTCAATTCTTTATTATCGATGACCGCGTTTTCATGTGATTGCATTGAATTGGAAAGAGAGAGAGGTTCCGGAGATTTAGGCGGCGATATATCAAACGGAGTGTTCGCTGGAGTTGTCGTGTGAGACTTGACGTTCATTTTCATCGGTATGTGTTCGTTATCGCCGAGACTGAAGCGAATCGCTTTGACCGCAGTCGTGAACGCGTCCTCTAAATGCTTGTCTCTTTGATTTTTAGAATCCTTCCTCGCACTGATGGCGCTCTCTCTCAATGATTGCGAACGATTGATAGTATTGGGTTGAGTAACGCTATTAATGGTCGGGTCGACAACGATTCTGCAGATTAATCGCTGACCAAATGGCTGTCCCCTATGATGTAATCGCCAATGACTTTGATAGAGTGCTAGCGTTTGACTTTTAGGTGCGGTAAATCTAATTGTGATTCTTCCTTCTTCTCCAGGCTTTAGTGGCGGCGCTTGAATTTCAGTCACCTTTCCATAGGGTTCAAGTTCTGTGTGTCCCCAAACATATCTCAACGTTGTTCTTCCAGACCATACTTTGCTGCCCGTATTTCTAACTCTCCAGGTTTTGCGAAATTTGGTCGACGGCGGCATTTTCGTGCCTTCAGGTATTGTTTCGTCCGACACGAAAATTCCACTTAGAAATCTACTCATAGACAGATATAAATGAGTATTATTTTACATAAATTAAAATTTAATCGACTTACAGAGAGTTTGCAGGAATAGCTTGATTCGAGCCTGTGTTTAATTTTGTTTCGTGATTCATAAACATCGATCTCATCCGCTCGTCAGTTCCCTGCAGTAAATTTCCGTACATCTGGCCTTTGATTCTGTAAACAAATAAAGTGTTCAATAATAAAACCATAAACGAAAAGGACAACTATATTACTTTAACTTTTCTAATTTCTTTGCTATTTTTACGGCTTTCTTTTCAGAACCTCTAGATTTGTTGGTAAAGGGTGTGCTCTTATGAGGGGCTGCAGTGGTGGGAACACCAGTTTGAGCCGCATTTGAAGACGCGTTTGAATTCAGATTCGGCGACTTATATGGTTTCGAAACCACTTTAACGTCTCCAAAATTTATTTTACCAGTTGGTATATCGACGTCAAGCGCCAAATAAATATCTTCATTATTTTGAGGCAATTGAAATCGCTTAACGGGTTGTTTGATTTTAATGAACGAGTGGTCTTCGTTGTGAATTCCAGACAGTAGTTCGCATTTCTCGCACAAGTCATAGTCGAGACAAACGCTGCACTTGTATCGAATGCCCTCAATTTGACGATCGCAATGATCGCAAATGATTCCGTTGTGAATGACGGCATCGCTCTTTGCGTTCGACTCTTTTGCTTCACTTTTCGCAGTCGATTCCGCATTTGAAGCCACGTCTCTGGTAATCAAATCGTTTGCGAAGTCAGGCTCGTCTTTATCATCGCATTCCAAATCGTTAAGACATTCGCTTAATTTGTTTATTATTCTTTTCGTGACGTCTGCAGTAATTTCACGCTTCAATCTTGCGATTTGACTATTAGTCAAGAATGCGTTTCTTTCGGATTGAGAAATACTATTGATTAGACGTTGTTTAGTACTTTCGACTTCAACGCGAGTCTCGTCCGAAGCATTGTTACGCGAGTCGTCCGCACACGCATAGCCATAATTATTAAACGCGTCACTCGTATCCGAAATCACATTCTCGTTGAGTGAAGATCGCTGTTTAGGAATAGCACCCGACTCTGAATGCGATTCTTTTTCAGCTGTATTTTTCTCTCTATTATCTTTTATCATAACGTCAAGTGGTTCTCCGCAAAGCTCTGCGACCTAATATGGCAAACAAATGATTTTATAGATTACACTCTTTTGTACTGTTTAGACACTTATTTGTAGTGAGTTTGCATTACTCTTTCAATTATGAATGCATATGAATATCATTAAAAATGACTCATCACTAAAACAAACCAAATGAGAGCAAACCATCAATTTGTCAGTTAAAAGAGTACTTAAATGTTTGGTTTGCAGTTAACTCGCATTCACTATCCAATTATGCAATTATTAATAGGCATTCGCAACACAATCGCAACACAAACACAAAAACGACGCGAATTATGACACCTGACCTTGAAATTAATATTTCAATCAACAAATGTTAAGTTATGTTAAGTCGGTATCGAAACGAAAGACTGTGAGCGCACTCACAACGCATTACACGTACGGCTCACTAACGCACACCTGATTCGATGCTAATTAAGCTGAAAAGCAGAGCAGACAACAAATCGCACGCAAAACCTGTGACTCACCTTCAAAGCAGTGAAATAATCGTCTTTCGTGACGAGTGGCAGATATGAGGGAACAGACCCGACACCGACTTTGCCCACAAACGACACGCTCTGAGCGCTCTTTGCGTTGCCTTTGAAGTTCAAATTGAGAACCTATTGATTGGACGCCATTAAGTGGTGGTCACCGCCAAACACAACAACAATTACCTGATTCTTCACTTCGTCCCAATTCGAATAGTATCCGTCGTGAAACTTGTCGTCGACGATGGGAATGACAGTGAGAGGTACGTAACCGTCGCGTTGGACGGAGTGGTCGAGCGCTGGCGAGCTATACCTATAGATCACTTTAACGCGTTCGCCATTATTGCCATTATTGGCGTTGTGTTTGTTGGCGACGCTCTGTTTGGCGCACGCATTGCTGTTGAGAGACATTTTGGCGAATGTTTCGCTTAATTGCCGTTCGTTTGCTTCCACTTCTTCTTCTATACAATCGGCAGAAATGCGCATAATTACGGGTCGCGAGTAATCATAATCTAGTGTCCGCTATGATTGCTGTTTGCAGTCAACACAAGTGCGCACACAAAGCAATACGAGTCTGTGCTCGATATGACTCGATATCGCGTTTAACTGTATATTACTGTATGACTCTCTCTATGACTTCGCAAATACTTATTAAATGGCAAACAGTAGTCGTAAATATAAATAATCATAACATACGTTCATATATAGCACAGCTATTTAATGCTGTAAACGATCACTTTTCTAGCATTCATTTTATAACAATATTATTAATTTAAAGTGTGTAACAATAAGTCTTAAACTATTAATTTTAATGTGGTTTAATAAATCCAAGTTTATATAATTTTAATTGATATAAAATTTAAATCAAACGTCATTTGTGTTCATAAATAGTTGAATGTTTAAATGTAAATATAGTAAACAAAGCGATAGCAACGACAGCATCAAAAGTGGATTTTTCTGGAATGAAAGTACGATTAGTGTTGTAGTAATGATTGGGTCAAACGATTGTTGAGTAGAATTAATGACTATTCACTATTAATATGAGTAATGCGATCCAATAAATACTTTAATTAAAAGCGAATTATGTAAAGCTTAGGCCAAACGAATATTTTTCCATAAATTAAAGAGCTTTTAGTTGAATGGCTCAACAGATTTCAATCTTTTCTCTATAATATCTCTGTGAGATCGGATTAAAGGATCTAAGAATTGATTTTTTTAGTAATCAATCTTAAAGGATTAAAAATTGGTCATTATTTGTTCATTGAGTTAAATTCAATGCTATATAAAAGGAGAAATTTGTTTAGTTTTGATTTGTTAATCGATCGGTTTTACTTGTTTTAAATTATCATTAATTTATTACAGCAAATAAAATATTTCTATTAATAAAATAATTTTTTTTAATATTCAGTAATACTACAATTCGAACATGTATTTACAAAAATTTAGTTAACAAAAAATTGTGAAAATTTTATATTTTTGCAATTTATAAAATGACTAAATAAAATAAACTTTTGCAATTTATTATGAATTTAATTTGTTAGTATTTCAGATTAAAACAAAAGAAATTAATTTCACCATAAGTTTCAATCTCTAACCGCAAACTGTGGCTTTTTTAGAAAAAAAAAATTTTAATATGAAAATTTACAGCGCTTAAAATGATGAAACGAATTAATGATTAGATTTATAAATTAAATTTATAATATTAAAAAAATAATACATAAAACGTATTCATTTCTAAAAAACAATGAAATCAATAGCCGCGCAGACCATTATAAGCTTTAGTTTTAGATGCGTCTTCTTTTAAAATCTGTTTAATCCGCGTTTTCTCTTCATCGGTCAGCTCTCCCTTAGGGAAGTCAATATCAAAAGTTATATACAGAGTTCCGTGTAAGTTATTATTTTCGTAATTCGGCATTCCTTCGCCCGGCTTTCTCATTCTAGCCCCGGGCCACGTAATCTTCTCTCGCATTATGTTAACATTATGTCCATCCAAATGCTTAATATTCATTTGAAAGCCGCATAAAGCGTCCGACAAACTAATTGTGACATTAGAGTAGAGATCATCACCACGTCTTTCAAAAATGGTATGCGGTTGTGTGCGTATTATCACTTTCAAGTCACCGGGCTCTCCGTCGATATGAGCCTCACCTGCAAATTCAATCATTGAAATCGAATCATTACTTTATAATAACATAATAACTTATGGCCTTCAAAATAACTGAATTTACTAAAAGAAATAAAGTATCAATACTTCCATATGTCAGACAAACATCTCAAACTCATAATCTTGCTTTTGCAAGACAAAAACCGCTAATAAATTCCTATTTTAATGCGTTTTTTAATACAAATAAATGCCATAACATATGACACCTTATTTACCGTTAAAATTGCAAACTACCGTAAAAAAAAGTTAAGTTAAATCAAATGCAATGAGACTGACCTTCGGCCACAAATCTCTGTTGCTGTCCGTCCTTCATTCCGGGTTCGATTTCAATTTCCAAGAGTCTCTCCTCGTTGACGAGCGACATGTTGGGACACTCGTCGCACACCGACTGCTGCATCATTTGGAACCTTCCGGGACCCAACTGTCTCGTCACCATTTCTTGCCTGCAATTGCATTTTCGCGTTCCTCGCGACGGCTTATAAACCGCTTTGTTTCGAACCACTTCCACAAAATTGCCACTATATAGCTCTTCGAGAGTCACCCACAAGTCCATCACAACATCGCCTCCTTTAGGGGTTTCTCGCTCTTCATTCCGACCTCGACCGCCAAAATCACCAAAAAACCCGAAGTCACCAAAAAAACTATAAATTATATAAAATATTGAAAAAAAATAAATAAATTTAATTGAAATGATTAACAGCTAATTAGAAGAAAACAAATAATTATAAACCTGTAAATAAATTATTCATATATGAAAGTGAAAGTATTTTAATTTATGACTAAAACCAAGAAATCATTGTCATAATCTATGCTGTCGTATAGCAAATACTAAAGAAATGAATGAGGTATACCTTGAAAAGGGATCGCCGCCACCAAACGAGTCGCTTTTAAGTCCTTCTTCGCCGTGTCTGTCGTATGTCTTACGCTTGTCCGCATCGGACAACACCTTCAATGGTAACGAGAAAACAAACAGTTCAAAGTAAGCTCAATGGAGAGCGACCGAGAGTGACCTCATAAGCGGCTCCCAAGTCCTGAAACTTGTCGGCGGCGTTCGGGTCGTCCTTATTCTTGTCCGGATGTAACTCTTTGGCTAACTTTCGATACGCTTTCTTGATTTGATTCAAATTCGCTGACTTCGGGACGCCTAGTATTGCGTAAAAGTCGCGCCTATTATTGAAAGTGAATTGAAATTTTGAATTAATGATTACTAAATTAGACCGAAAATGGGCGGTAAAGAGACAACTCTTGATCGAGACTTACCCGCAAAATGTGTTGACTATGAAAGACATAATGCAAAACCAGATTATATAAAATTTGATGCTTAAGGGCGTCATTGCATTGATGTTGAGTTGAGTTTCAATTTGGGTAATAATAAGTGAAATTAATTGAGAATTAGTTAAACAATTTATGAATAAAATGAAAGAGAAATTGATTCATGAGAGTCATGTGTGCAGTGACTGAACGCCGACAAACTACAGTAAAACTTCATTATAGCGAACCCCGCTATAGTGAACTTTTCATTATTGTGAACGGCTTTAATATCCACGATTGAGGTGCTATACTTAAACATTGTTAAAAGTTTCGTTATAGTGAACCTCAATATAGTGAACTCTTCAGTATAGTGAATGCATTTTCTGGTCCCGTAAGTGTTCACTATATCTACGTTTCACTGTACGAATCGTTCATATGGTGTGAAGCGTGGAATAACGCCATTGGATAGCGATTGACGCTCTCCTCGTTTGCGCCCAATTGAGCGCTTGTGATGCAAGCATTTAGTCATTCAAACTGAATTGCTTTCCATCATTAAATAATTTAATTATCAGAAATTATTTTGGACTGAGTTCTAAGTAATTATTGTGTTCAATATTTATGCTTATAATTGTTTCTCGAAAAATTTGGTTGAATTGTTTGATGCAATGATGTAAACATTTGATTAGATTTTTAAAATTGCAAATAATGCTGAAAAATACTTTGGCTTTAAATGATTTGCAAACTTTAAAATACATTTAACAATTGCGACAGCGTTTCAGGTGATAATAGTTGCGCACATTAGCTTTAGTATTGCAGAGCGCGTGCAAAGTCCGCACTTTACCCCTCACTAAAACGTTTACATACACTTGTAATTTTCTCGTTAACATTACTATATTTACACCAACGTCTACATTGTTTATATAGCTATACAGCATAGCATTTCACAAAATAAAAGTTACATTTCACTATATTCGCCATCATTTGATTGCATTTAGGTTTACATTTGAATTTATTTTCTTTATGAAAACATTATAAAAAGCGATATTCAGCGAAGAACTCGAAAGTTTTGAAAATTTCAAGCCATCTCTCAAATCGTTAAATATAATAATTTTCACAGCGTTAGTATCCAATCCTCGGTAGTATAGTGGTTAGTATCCCCGCCTGTCACGCGGGAGACCGGGGTTCGATTCCCCGCCGGGGAGCATATTTTTCGCGAGTTTGAAAACTTTTTTTTCGAAGCCAAACATCTAAACAATGATTAGTTTGAGTGGATTTGTTCGTATATTTGCACACATTTTATTGAAATCAATGTTTCGAAACCAAAATCGTGTTCACAAGTAAAATCAATAAACTAGATATGAATAGGGAAAAAGATGGAGTGAGTGACGCGATAAGCGGTTCGGATCGCAATCCTCGTTGGATTCCTCTTTGCATTCTCTACGCATTTCGACATCTATTTTGTTGGCATCGCATCGCAAAACGCAATCCCTTTACAGAGTATGGCTCGACGTTTGCGTTAAGCGAACGCAACTCAATATCGCAGTCCACTCGCGTTCAGCTTTATATCTTCAGTTAACAGTGACTTCTTTTTTGTGTCCATTCGTGTCCTCTTTAAGCGAAGTTTAAGCATCGCTTCGCCGATCGTCTCGTTTGCGAATCTGACGGATATGTGATCTTTAAATGACAACTCTTTCTAAGTTCTCCTCAAACAAAACTCGTATCATTTCGATGCCATCGAAATAGAAAGTTTTTTAAGTGGCGGTTATGATGAGAGGCATATGAATATGTTTGATATGATTGAGAATGAGTTGCCATCGAGTTCGACAGGAATGAGCGAAGTGTCCGAAAGAGTGTCTCACGAGTGTCTCGCATGACTATCGGTGACTGCGTTGTGAATGTGATGCACGCCTGCATTATGCTTACCGGCGATTGTGATGCCTCTAATAAGCCATACTTGTTGGTGAAGTGCACTCTTCCTGGACGTAGCGCTAACTGAGTGAGTCGTTAGTGAAGTGAAATCGGAAACGACTCGTTAACCCGCTTCGCGTTCATCACTCATAACGGTAGACATCCATCCAAACACGAGCATCACATCCATCACTACAATCACAACAATCACATACCCATAGGTATGTCGACCATCGAGAGGAAGCGAAACGCGTCACGTAAGAGACAAACGCTGTCGAAGGAGAAGAGAGGAAAGTGTTTCTGTTGTCGCAAATTCATTGCATTCCTCTTCTCCCACATCGGACTCGGACTCGTAGTGTTTTGTTACAGTCTTTTAGGCGCTCTTCTGTTTCGCTATTTCGAAGGTATATCAAGGCGTACAATGACATAGAGAGAGATATAGAGATGATGGCCGTAATTAAGATGACTTATGTGCGTATGATTTATCTCCTCTGTTAGGGCCGCATGAAAGGGAAAAGTCTTCACATGTGCTAACAATACGTAATAACACTGTTAATAATCTTTGGATCGAGACTTACAAACTGAACGTATTGTATAAAGAAAATTGGACTACAATGGCATCAAAAGAGATCGAAAAATTCCAGCAGCGGTTAATACAAGCGGTTAAAGATGGATACGATGGCAAAGAAGTGGGCTCTTCTGGCCAGCAGTGGTCGCTGTCGGGGTCGTGGATGTACAGCCTGACGGTGATCAGCACTATCGGTAAGTGTGGCGCGAAAGAGCGCCAAATTGGGAGCAAATCTGGTGTGCCATGCATTTCACTTAATTCCTGGCGAATGGCTTTGGTTTGACATCCGCACAAAAGCCAGCCATACATTACCATTACCTTATTTAAGTTTAAGCCCAAATGACTGCTGTCTAAGCAAATGTACGGCAAATGTATTTATTGAGGCAAATGATAAATGAGCTGCTCTGCCACTGCTCTGCCGTTGCCTTTAAAACAAACTCCGTCTCTCTTGTTTTAAAACATTGTTTACTCTAATGTCGTGCATTGTAATACTCCTGTATTATTCAAATAGGGTTAGCGTTAAATGTGTGCGAATCGAGTTGTGAGCGGTTGTGCTCTGCAGTTGGCATCTCGTGTTTGTGCACATCGATGGGTGTTCTCGATTCGAGTCGTGTCACACTTCTCACTCACTTCTGCCTCACATTTGCCTCACTTCTGACTGACTTTTGCCACTCTCTCTCTCTCTCTCTCTCTCTCTCTCTCACTCGTCTCTTCAAATGCATTCTTTGCGAAATTGCGAAACTCCCAAATTCAATATTGTTTAATAGAGTTTCACACTTTTGCACATTTTATTATAATTGAAACAACTGCCACCGAAATTGCATTTTTTTGCTATCTATTTATAACAGCGTTACAGTTGGAGCCTATTTTACTTTAAACAACTGACGCTAAATATATGTTTTGTTCTTCAATTAGTCAAAGCATGCAATTAACAGTTAACTGTTTTGACAATATCTAATTTGATTCATACTTATACTGAATTGTTATGCCGTCTTGTCTTATCTTTTTTTTTACAATTCACTGCAAACTTAAACATTAACGGCTTTAACTTATTTTATGGTTAGAGTTAGCAAAAGAAAAAATCGAAGCAAAAATTTTAATAATTTATTCTTCTTTCTCATTGAGCGTATCATTTATTTACTGAGATAATTCTCATTTTGGCGAATGTATGCCAAAGAATAGCAGCAAAAAACATTCAATAAGAAGGGAGACAAACAGACTGAAATGATTTAGCGCGTCATATAAGTTTGCATCTAAAAATAATTTCCTCTCATGCATGTTATACATATCAAACCCAGTATTTATTATACACCAGTTTCGTCTCATTTTAACTCCAAAATGTTTTACAAAAGTTGCAAAATTAACATTAGAATCCGAAAATTTCTAGATTAACATATCTAAGACTTTATATCTCTCTAACCTTCTTTTTTTTTACTAACGTATACTTCATTTAAGTGCCGAACGAAAGCACGGTTTAGAGCGAGAGACGATATAATTTTCATTATAAAACTCTATTGAATTTTTTATGGTCAAAGTGGAGCTATTTTTGAAGAGTCTCTTTATGAGTGCTCTCATGCCTTCTCATCGATAATGACCAATAAAAGAAAGTAATCATGTAATGCGAGCCACTATTAACTTCTTCAAAATATTTTAGACTTTAAAAATATATTACTCCCAAAGCATGGCTGGACATTAGGCTCAAGGAATTGTGTTAATAAGATTATTAAGCTTTATTGATATTTTCAAATGAGTAGCGCTTAAATCTAAATGTAGATCTAAATGTATATTTAGAGTTAAACGACTAGAAATTTTTTATTGTAGATAATTATTTGAAATTAGTTTAGAAAAATAATTGTTTTCAATTTGATCGGCTATTAATTTTTAAAAACATCATTTAATATCATTTAAATTTAAAGTATATCGAAATAATTTTATATCAAATTCCGAACATATTAGTTATGTATTTCACAGAATATTCCATCAATGTTTAAATTTTTTACTTTATTTTGAAATTACTTAAGGCTATGCCATTCAAGTGCTCTATTGTGTTATTGGCTAGAATTTCTTTGGCATCGAAAATCATTTCTACGCCATTCTTGTGGCGTATTTCAGTATTTCTATCTAATATAATGGCGATATATAAATATAAATTATATATGATAGATATGTTTATGGCTGGTTATGGTTTAGATCTGAAAATGTTGTTACGCATAGCAATACGAACGCAGCGAAACATCAGTAAACTTAATCTAATGGATTACAGAAAACAGCGAACACTTAATAGGAAATAAAACTTCGTTATTAACTGCATTAAAAATTATGAACAAAATAGATAAGTTTTATTTAATGCGAAATAGTATTTTTGCGAAACATAGAGCGGTAGCATAAGAACTCACACAAGTTTATTACTCCTTTACGAGATTTGTCGAGAAACTAATTTGTAAAAACAGATCAAAGTGTTTCCTCCAACAAGTGCTGATTCATTTTATTTGCCAATTGATTCGTTATGGCGTTTCTTTCGTGCTCTCATAACAGTTATTGTGAAACAAATTATATAAATCACCAGTTTGTGAGGTAAAGGGAAATATTGCGGTGCGAAGTGAGAGAAGCGCAAACATAATATTCAAGTTAGAGATAGATATAGTGGATCGCGAGCAAGAAAAAGGTCTAAAACCTATATCCCCGGTGTGTAAAACAGAGTTCAGTGAAGTGTGAATTATATATTATACTATATATGATGTGATACTGTATGGATACCTAACATTTCCTATCAAATAATGGGGTCTTCTGTTAAATGCTTGAGTGTTGAAGTAAATGTAAAACTCGATTCATCGAACCGTTCACATGAAAGGGACTCAACTTAGCAGCGAATTTGTTGAGCGATCGTTTCGATTCTATTTTACTTCGACTTTCACTCCAACTCACATACTTTTAAATCTAAAACTTTTTTTGCTCTCTTTCGCGCTAAGACTTCGACATCACTGTGTCTTTAGTCTGCAGCCATTCGATGACCATTCATGCGGTCAGGAGAGGGAGACTGAGAGGGAGAAGGAGGGGACGAACGGGTGGGTCGCGAGAGAGACGATAATACTTATTGCATGGCATGAAATTCTCATTTATTTGATCATTGCTTGCGATGAACTACTGGTGAGCCGTTGGCCAACCAGACGTAGTATCACTTTTTGTTCACCAATTTTCTGATGTATGTGATGCGCATTGTTTTCCCCATCTCTCTCTCGCACTCACTCCGAAGTCAATTCGTGTATTGCGTGCTTCTTTGAGTAAATGCATGAGCACTCGCTATCTTTGCATACACTTCAATAACTTGTCTTTTATAGTAAGTTTATAAACTTATAAAATAATGCGAATCCATTCCTACCCAATAATTTGTCAAACGGAGCTCTAATCTTGTTTTATCTATATTAATATGATTATATTTTAATTGTTTGGCTTATGTCTACATTATATTTTCAGGCCATTTATTTGTCCACAACTGCTCGATATATTTTTGCGATGCAGTCTCTATAAGAGAATAGAAATACAGTTATATTATGTGTGCTAAATCTGCGAAATGATGCGCAGTGTTTGCGAGCACTCTATCTGAGCAAATAAGTTGGATGAGGGAAGTGAGCTCTGAGAGGGAGAGATGGAGAGGGAGAGAGAGAGGGAGAGAGAGAGAGACTGTAAAATATTGGGATCATCTCTAGCGTAGCAAAAATTGAAGCTCAAAGTGTGTCACTGTATTATTAGCAGGACTTAATTGGAGGCCATCAATAGCGCGAAAACGGTTAGGTTTGGCTGGTTTGGTGATCAGCGATCATATAGCAAATGAGCGCTACTTAATCTACATTTGCTTTAGTGATTTGTGGCCATAGTCTGATAGATACTCAATCGCGTCGCAGTCTGTTCGGAGTCAATGCTGATAAGGCGGTGATAGCCTTATATTTATTTATCAGCTCCTTATTACATGCGAGCTGACGGTAGAGATGACGGTCACCATAGCTTACATGCGCTTCATTGGCCACGAAGACAGACGAAGACAACGCTGCAGAGTGTCTGTCATATCATGCATAACACGACTCATCTTTATTGTAGTCACTCTAAAAGCATATTTAGTATCAGCTCTCTGTTCAGCACTCAATTCATTCACTACTCTATAATATTATATTTTTATCGAAAAAAATGTTTGATAGTAAGACACGAAAGTTGTTTTATTTTATATATACTGTTATAACTTATTTCATATATTTCGTGCGCCAACGGTTGAGATGAGGAATCTCTCGCTTCAGTCCCACTCAGGCTGTGATCACTGCGATCGCTGTGGAAATATATGATATAAGTATGATATAAGAAAGTGGAGATTATAAAACAACAAGCGTTTTAGTTTCTCATAATGCGAGCGCTGGAGGAGAAAAATTGTGCGCAAAATTCAATATAAAAATACTGGTTTATGTTTCCTGAAGGCAGAGAAA
The DNA here is from genome assembly GCA_034699355.1 of Microtritia minima. NCBI lineage: Eukaryota > Metazoa > Arthropoda > Arachnida > Sarcoptiformes > Euphthiracaridae > Microtritia > Microtritia minima. The sequence continues at coordinate 15,003 of JAQIYA010000823.1, forward strand.
CGATAGGAAAACTGTAAAAATGGAGGCGTTTATGATTTAGCTATGATGAGGTCGAAAATGCGATGCGCTTTGATGTGTTTAGTTGTGCTCAATTACACTCAAATTTCGGTGATTTGATGTGCTATGAAATAAACATAGTTGTGTATGCCGTACGAGATATTTCCATACGATTTGCACAAACAGGTTCATTACTCCCTCCTCTGCCGCAGACATGGTCTTAACTGGTGGCGCATATAGCAGTTCATGATTCGGTTGAGTCAATGCTCACAGCGATGATGCCTGTGATGCCGATCAGAGCCGCGATGGCAATGATGCCGGTGTTGCCATGACGAGCATCGCTTTGCCTTTAAGTCCATTTGTTCAGTAGCTCTCTCACGCTTAACCCAACTATTCGATAGTTTGCCTCTAACTCAGGGCACAATCTTCAGCTAAAGACAACTAACTATATGTGTATATGTGTTGATTTTGATGAAAAACAATACCAAATTACTCGAGCATAAGAACTTTTGCCAGGCTTTAAGTTTTAGATGCCTTACGCGCTCATATATTAACTTATTTTCTCTCCTACTTATCTGACTGTGTTTTTTCTCTTTTATTATGAATGTATCAATTCATTTATCATTAACATATAAATAATCCAGCAATAGAATGATAAGAAATTTATCCCTATATATAAAACTTTTTAATTAATTTTTGTTTCTTTATTAATTTTAACAATTATTAAACTATGAACTTATTTTTAAATATATTATTAAATTAAATTAATATTATTTAGAATTATGTTTTGCAGAAGAAAAATAATTTGTGATTTTTTTTTAAAAAAAATGAATATTAAATTATTTATTGTATTTAAAATTTAATAATAAATATCTCCTCTCTAATGATATTTTAAATATTTAAGCGTAAACTGGGAGAAAGGAAAATCGAAATTTTATCAGTGAATTTTATGGAGAGGTGAGCTTTAAAAATACATTCGCAAAATGATAAACTGTGTAATTGATAATATATTGTAATTTTTGAGGAAATGATTGATGTAAACTTTTCTCTATTGTATTTCATCAGCTAATATGAAAGTCAACCATAAAAAAATGATAAACTGAAGCGAATTAACATTTTGCCTTTCAGTCATTTATGAATATATTTTTGTGATTTTCAGTAATGTAATTATAAATAACGCCATAAGCTATTTGATGCAGTAGTTAACAATTAAAAAATAAACACATCAACTTTTCCACTCATAATTCTCATGAGTCTATTTCTAAATAAATGCAGAGAATTTTGCCTAAAATTCATATTTCATATTCATATTCATATTTTTATACTTATATTTTAAAATACTGATATATTACGATTTTCGGAAAGTAAGCGCGTATTTTTCAATACTAATAAAACAACGTTATTTCAGAACAGTAAGAATATTCTGATTTCTGTTTTGAAACATATGATCGATTGAGCATATGTTTGTCTTCAATT
>JAQIYA010000824.1:0-16469 GCA_034699355.1 Microtritia minima
TAAACAAGTGATAATTTTTCCACCGACTCTCTTGTGGTGAGTCGCTTATTGCTGGTGACGCGATGCAACCAAAGCGACAGCTCGTTCACTGTCGGCCGTTTCAGCTGGAAATAGCTGATGGACAGCACGTATATTAGATACAAGCAGACCAGCATCGAGTACTCGTAGAAGTATTCCACCACTATGTAGACATTGTCCTCCTTATTGCTGTCCATTGCGATCTGAGTGATGCGCAAACAGGTCGAGACAAACAGTTCGCTGAACCATAGGAACGGCAGAACACCGAGACTGTCGTTAATGGACTCCTTTAGCTGTTGCAGTCGTATAAAGTTGATCTGAATCTCTTGAAACGACTGCACACTTGTCTCGATAGTGTTGACGAACGGCATGACGTTTAGCTGAAATAGAAGAAGAAACTTGGCTTCTGTCAGGTATAGCAGATAACAGGTGAACGTGAGGAACAGCACACTCGCTGTGATCCATCCAAAGCCGAAGAACGCCCACAACAGTTCCCGAAAGGCGGCGTATATTCGTAAGTCGTCGTTGTGTCGAAGCGCCAAATAGACAAATACGGCCGCATTGCTGGTCGCGTACAGCAACCAAAATATGATTAATAGCGAATAGATTTTGTCGATTTGTTTCAATTTGTTTGACGAAATTCTTTTAGTTATCTGCACCAGAATCGAGTCGATAACTTTAATTTTACGAATCACTATCATGTATGTAATTAAGACAATCCAGGATTTGAGGTGAAACGAGAGTTTGTACAGTAGTTTTGAGGAGTCGGTTAAAAACGCGCCGTAAAAGGTGTATATTATTAAGATTATCATTATAATGGCTGTCGTCATTCTCATTGCCAAAAATAAAAGCCGAGAAAATGTTTTCATCGAATTCGTCTCTATTGATGCGCTCAATCCGTAGATAATGAATAGGCGGTAGAATGAGTTATGCATTCTGGCTATGGATTGCCTGAAATATTATTGCAAATGTTTTTTAAAAATATTTACTCGTTTATCAAAATCATTTCGAATCATTTATTCCATATGGACTTAATTATTATTGTATGATTTCGTCTTAATTTTTTATTAGCAAAATTTTTGTTAAATAAGAAAACTTTCACTTAATAACTATCGAATTATATTCATTTGTATATTCTCCATAAAATTTAAAATGAATTACATTGTTTAACAAGTAGTTAACAGTAATAAGACTTATTTTAAGTTAAAAGCATATTACAAATTACCATATTATTTGAAACACTAGTTGAAATAACAATGCGGATGAAAATCTAATATCATTTGCAGAAATTTTTAAAAGTTTATTTGATATTCCCTTTTCAAACATAACAAAAAATTTAAAAGCATTTATTATCTTAATTTATTTCATTTATTATAGTGAAAGTTATATATAGGTAGATAATAAATTTTAATATGAATTGCATAATTAAATTAAAATATTCACCAGTAAAAGCTTCGTCTGTGATGAAACAGAAAATTGGTCATAAGTTAGGAGTTGGTCCGTGAAATAGTTATGAACTGAATAACATCTGTTGACAGTGTTTTGTTTTCTCCAGATAGACAATAAATATCACGCTGTTATTCATGGCTGGCACGCACTTTGCGGCTTCAATTCTCGCTTCTAAATAATGGCTCAATCAGAATGCGTGATCCAAGTTTGTAAATTTCTCGCATAAATTAGTATCGTTCAAATGACATAACATTAGACAATAATATTGGACAATACATGGAAGTCGTATTAAATACGCACGCATTTGTTTTATTTGAGGATACCTTACGAAGAATTTTTAAAACAAATGATTTGTATAATTGAAAAATAAGTTGCTTTAAAAGCATTTAACTAAAGTTAAGTTTTGCGTTTTGATTGAGTAATGTGTTTGAGCGCATGCCATGAATTGACAAACAATTTAATTAAAGCTAATAATGGGGTTTCCAGTGTCGAAAGTAATAGTTATCACTTTGGATGTGCTTATTTATCTATTCTAATTGCAACCTATATAACTAATAGAGTATTGATTAATTCTCGCCTTACAGTGTGTGATGCTCTTTAGCGCCACAATAGATTATCATGACTTTCGTCAAATGGCATTTCATTATTATCTCAGATATCAATTATTGTCGACACATCGTATTTTACATATCTTTAATTTTAATTTATTTAAAATAAAGCTGCATATATGCAATAATTACTAACATTACTTTTGCTAATATAATTTTTTTCCACTTTATATGGCATGAAATTACTTTGAAGATGTTGTAATTATAGACCACATACCGATATCATAACTTTGATAATCATTAATATTATTGTTGTGAAAATTATATTTTATTTCAACATCATGTCAGCCGTGAAGATGAAAATTGTAACCAAGCCATCAAAATAGATTAATAATTTCATGTTAGAAAGTCATACTCAAACCAACAAGAAATACAATGCGATACCTCAATGCAATTTAATTTAATAATAAAACACATTATTCTAACCATATTTCGCATATTTATAATCGTTATATACTATAAATGTATATTACTTGCCATTTTATGATAATATATATATTCACTTTAATTAGTCTCGCATTATTCTGGTAAAAGTTTGAAATAACAGAGTATTTTGTATTTCAAATAAAACGAATACTAGTAATACAATAAATTTAAATGTGAAATATAAGGAAATTAAGACCCGATGACATTAACATTTCTAAGGATTTCAAACATAAATTATGGCTAAGCATTAAAGTAACACAAGAATTAATTATCATCTATTCATTTTAACTTAGAAATATTAATTTTTATTATATTAATGTTTGTTAACAATAAATAAAATCGCCAAAATCACAAAAATGTTTAGCACTAATGTTTTACGCGAATTACGCAATAATTTGCTGCAAGAGCTGTATAAACATCACCGAAAACGGCACGACAGCACTCAAGAAACCAAAAATGAATTTGTTATCAATAGAAAACACATTCCAAGCCATGTATTCGCCATTAGAGTAGATGTGCACCAACTGCTCAACGAGTATTAATTTTTCGTTAGACTCTCGAGTGGTCAGCTGTCTATTGCTGGCCATTCGGTGAAACCAATGCATGAGAGTATTAATAGTGGGACGTCTGGCTTGAAAATAGCTGAGAGAAAACACGTAAAACAGATAGAGAGAGCAGAGCAGGAGATACTCGTACGAGAAGCAGATTATCATGTATAGGCTTTCGCCGTCGAAGTTGTGCTCGAGAGCGATCTGAGTGAGACGAAAACAGGTGGAAGAGAACATCTCGAGGAACCAGAAGAAGGGAAGTGTTCCCAACTGGTCGTTCACGCACTCCTTGAGTCGCTGCAGATTAATGAACACCTGCTGTACGTGAATGAACGTGTGAACACTGGGGTCCATATTAGTGCCAGTGTCGGCCAATTGTATGGTGAGATCGATACGAAACTCTTCAAGAATTTTCGTCTCCATCGCGTGCAGAGAGTAACAGATAAACGTCAGTAATAGTACGCTAGCCGTGAACCAACCGAAGCCATACACCGCCCAAAGAATTTCGCGTATAATGATATAGTATTTTTCGTTGGATCGGATCGCCAGCCAAATGAACACAAACGCATTGATGACTACACCGAACAGCCAGAACACGAAGAACACGACGCTCACCATCGATAGGCGATTCACTTGCGTTTTGCTCAGTCTCTCCGATATCTCCTCCAAGATGTGACCGATTTTGGCGAACTTAGTGTAGACGACAGTGTATGTGATGAGTACGATCCACGACTTGAACAGAAACGAAAACTTGAACAGAATTTTCACTTTACTGGTGAGGAAAGCGAAGTGAAACGTATAGCAGAGCAGAATTAGCATCGAGATTATTGTTATGGCTTTAAGCAGAGCTGTGATGATCTTGAAGTTGCCTTTCATGTGCTTCATCGATGTGAGACCGTAGAGGAATAGCACTCCGTAGAAGTTGGTCTGAGTGAAGATCTTGTCGTACGACTGGTTGGCCCGCATTTGGATCGCACTCTCGAGTCGATTCGCTTTCGACACAAATGGCAACTTTTTCGAGAGAGTCATTGGCGTTACAAAATGTTCTGATTTCTAAATGAGTCACAAATTGAGTTAACTCACTGTTTTTATACTAACTAATGGCAAACTTTTTCGAAGAAATCATGTTTCAGGTCCGGCACCTCATCTCATCTTCTTTAAGACTGTTATTGTTTCACGAAAAAGCATATATTTATCGCTAAATTACAGACTGAGACGAAAGCCTCTTTAAAATAAAAGTCTGCAATTATTTGACGTTAATGTAAACAGCAATGAAACGCAACATCTGTATCGAAAGGCTATGCCGTGGTCTGCGAAGCCGTACTGCACTCTACGCTAGCGTTTAGTTTAATTGCTGTTGTTTATGATAACTTTGACTCCATTGCGTCACTCACTCATCGATTTTCGATAAAAATGAATTATAAATATTTCGACTTTTCCTAATCCATTGAAATGGCGAGTGAAATGAATTCGACAAAAATAGTAAAAATAGGTTTGTGTGCTGTTTGATGATCCCTAACAACAAATTAATCGAATAACGTATAAATTATATATTTGGCGCCCACTGTGTAGAGAATTTCAATATATAACTGTAAGGGACTAAACTGTAATCGAGAAGTTTAGTCAGAAGATTCGTGTCTAACATGAACGAAGTGATATTTTAATATTTTGCAGTTTATTTTTTTAAGGAAAATTCTTTTTCAAAAAAGCGAAAAATAAAAAACAGAAGTTGGGTTAATTAAAAGCTCTGTTGGTAATGATCGATGGGCTTAAGCGTGAGTTACATGAAAAGCTCGGCGTTTGTATTTTTGAGGAGAGCTTATAGTCGAGTATTAATTTTAGCGTTCATCGAGTCTCGATTCTAATTCTGTGAGATATAATATATTAATCTAGTTTTAAAAAGGTTTATTTAAACTTTCAATCTGTTTATGTATGTTTGTTTTTAAAAAGTTAATGTTTGAATGGATTTTTCAAAGTTTAAGATACATTTATATTTTAATTTATATTAAGGCCACAAAAATAAATAGAATTGTTATTTTTATATAACAAACATAAGTATATGTTAAAATAAGAATTGTATTTCCACTGTTTCTAAGCGAAGCAATATTTTTTGTTCAAACTGTTAATTATACTTATACTTATAAATCATAAGTTTGGAAATTGATTTCAAATTTAACAAAATATCAATTTTATTATACAAAGGAAATAACGACATAAAAGATTTTATATATTTAACACAAACACAGATTAATTTATTGCGAATTAAATTATAACTTTATTATTAGAAAGAATTTTCTATCTTATATTAATATAATCTATAGTTTATCCTCGCGCACACTCAATAGATTATTAAGAGTAATTAATTAAAAATTCTCCACAAACTACTTTATAATTAGTTTGGTTTTATTTAATAATGCATTTTATCAAGAAATTATATCGATTGTTTGGGTTATTCTTTTAATTGATTAAATGAATTATCAAACAAAAAAAAACTTTCTATAAATTTCCATTTATTTAAAAATAATTTTAAATTAATTTGCTCTGAATTTAATCTTACATTAAATTTAATCAAAATCTTTGAAAATCTGTCAAATATCAACAAAAATATGAATCTAAAAGTAATTTATTAAAATAATTGTACAAATTTTTTGTCCTATTTATAAAAATATTTTGTCCCTGTTTTGTCCCGGAAAAAGTAGGTTATTTTGAAAAATGCCCTCATTAGAAAAAAATCGAGTTGATCGCACTAATGCCTAACAAATTAATATGCCAAATACTCGTGAATATAATGAGGATGTATTGAACATAATTAATTATGGCTATATATGTTTGCCAATTATATTTACCAAATTTGGAAATTACTAAATTACCAGAAATTACCCTATTTTAGATTATTGAATAATCCTTAACATAACTTATAGTTATAAATTACAAATAAAATATAATAATTTTATTGCTTTAGTATTTTATATAATATTTATAATAATTTTGGAAAAAATTAATTTTACATTATTTTAGTTAGATATTAACGTTTAATGCTTAATAAGATTAAAGAATTTTATTAGACCTTAATTTCTTTATGGTTAAAAATTTTACACAATTCATTATTATTAAGTGTATTCCTTTTATTCAGAAAAAAAGATATATTAATAAAATAGGTTCAATGATTTCATGAGACTAATAGTTTTATTTATGATAACATTTCTTAAAAAAACAAAATTTAAAACGATGAGACTTAAAATAAAATTTCGAAACTAAAAAAAGACTCAGACTCTTAAGAAAATTACTGACTTCGGATACTTTCAATTCTCGACATTTATTTCATATTTAACATTTCAACCTAACATTTTAATTTAAGCCTATGATATGAAATAAATAAATTATAACTGTAAGAAATTTATAAAGTTTTATATATGAATCAAAATTTTGCGATATCACATCAATTATATCAATATGTTGTTAAAAATTTATTATAAACAGTTTGTTTTATTTAAGAAACTACACCAAAATATCTGAACAGGTAATTGCTAACATCTGTAACCAACGTATTAATATCGACGAATTTCAAGTAGAGAAGTGTCCCTTAATATTATCCTGTAAAACATTTATCTATGGTGTTAAAAACATCATTTTAAGCGATGCGATGAATAATAAGGGATGACGTTTTCAGAAGAGGCATCACCAGACTATTAATAGACGAGAAATACTGTGCACACGATACACATGATTCTGCACGGCGTACTCGCTATTTGATCGAAATACTGCTCCTCTCTATCTATATGTCGCGTGCGCTTCGAATCGAGATCTGATAACTGTGTCGATAAAATTGTTGTACACTGTGAGCCCTTATTAGTCTAGTGGCGAGAAAATATTGGCGTTCACTAACGGTTGTAAATCAATCAAAGTTATGGCAACCGGACTCATAATTAGGATTCAATTAGCGAGAAGTGATAATTCTATTTCGTGGGGATTTCGACTGCAGGGGGGAAGAGATTTTGCTCAGCCCTTGATTGTAGTTAAGGTTTGTTTATGTTTTTTAATTTGAATTTTTTGCATTTGATTATATGCACATTCTTTTAAATTACTTAAAATTTAGTTTAATTGCGAAATTATTAATAAATAATTATAATCAAAAAATATTATAATTATTATAGAAATACAGTATATAAAAGTTAGATAGAAAATTAAAATTCTCTCATATTATATTGTATAAAATTATATATTAATTAAGTTTTGTATAATCGACATGATATGTGCGCTCATAACTTCTAAACTAATTTTAGTTATTCTAAGCTTGCTATAAATATCATTTCAAAATATTTCTCTTATCGAATAAGAAATTTTAAATTTTTTGTTCATCTTTGTCTGTCTGATTAGTGAAGAATTATTGAATATTCAATTAGATTCCAGAGACTGAGTTAATAAGTCATTTGCGAATAGTTTACATGTCGTGAATGTCATTTTGTCAAATATCTTCACATCTATTTTTATTCTCTTACTTTAATGATTACATAATTATTTATTTTGTTTAAAGACTTAGACTTTGATAAAATAGTTGATTAAATGTATAAATACAGTTTGTAAATTCACATTCATAACTGACAAAAATTATTATTTATAATTAATTTAAAATTTAATTTTAATTGCCTAAAAATACGAATATTATAACAATTTGTTAAATACTTAATTATAAATTAAATATAGAATAATAGAATAATAATAAATATTGAAATTTTGAATTTTGCTATGTATTGATTTTACAAAAAACCATTAATTATCATTTAATTAGCTTTTTTAATTATTATGATGTAATTCGTTACATAAACAACATAAAATAACACATTTAAAAATTATTTTATTTATTTTACATAACTTTCTTTACATCATTACTTCGTGAAAAAATTTGAATTTCAAAACAAATCTTTTTTTCGTCATTGTTTTGGTTCAATAATAGCAGTTGGAGTTAATTTTTGAAGCTCTCTCTCTCTCTCTCTCTCTCTCTCTCTCTCTCTCTCTCTCTCTCATACATATCTGTTATTGAATAAGAACAAGAGTTGGCAGCAAACCGGGTGTCTCACCAGTCAGTTCTGTTACCATCTTTGGCATGACATACACATCTCTGTCGCGAATGTGTTTTTACACTATTTTATTAATGGAATGCACTTTTCAAACATTCCACTCTTTGTATTCATTAGATGCGTATCAATAGCACCCTTTAAACCACATTTTCTAAATTAAGATTTTAATGAAATTAGCAAAAGATAAATGATGAATGCCTGCGTTATTAGATGTCAACATTTTTTTTTGATTAAAAAAATCATAAGTTAAAATTTTTAAATTTCAATACTCCATAAAAATCATTTGTGAGAATCTTTTTAATAAGCCATTATGATCTAAAAATATTTAAGTTATTTGCTAAAGTTTGGCTCAATAATGCTCGACAATTAACAATTAGTTGTACTATCAAAATAAATACTTTAACCACAGTAACGCTTTAATGATTTGATGTTTTAATATTGTTTGTAGAACTTTGGTAAACTTTTACATCACATTGAAAAATAAACATTTTAACCACCAGTAAATTAAATTATAAATGTCTATAAAAATGTAGAGTATAATAAATTTATGTCTTATACTTCACAACTAAATTTGAATTATCTCGAAAAAAATAAACAAAAAATTTAATTTTAATTTTGTAATTGCTTTAAATTTTAATTTATAATATATTTATTTAAAAATTATTAATAGTATTTACTCTTTAAGTGTATGCAATTGAAATAAATTGCTAAAATATAAATAAATAGAGTGCTAGAAACATGATAAAACAAACATTTGATAGTTTATTGATTAAAATGAATAAAAATTTCTCGGTTTTATTACGTTTTGTAAATTCACTAAAAGTATATTTTGAATAAGAGTTATTGTTTTTTGCAAATATTAGGTCACTCCTGGCAGTATTGCCGATCGATTTGGTCTCTGCGAAGGCGACGAATTGATTAGAATCGGTAGCACTAAACTTATTGGATTAACTCACGAAGAAGTACAACAAATAATACTGAGCTGTCAAACCACTATTGATCTATTTATTTCGAGGTGATTTCAATGATTTTAGTGATTTTAATGTTTATTCATTATATAATTGTAAACAATAGAAATCATCATCAATTCAATTATTCAATGCAAAGTCCCAAATACCATAAAATATATTTTATTTTATTAATACGATAAAAGAGTTTTTAGAAATTTATATTTTTTTATTAAAATATATTTTTTAAATGTGCAAATTCTAAATACAGTTATTTCCAGATTTAGGCGATTTTTCGGCTTAAGCACAACAATTATATGCCGAAATTCTATACCTGTAATGCTAAAAATTTCGGATTTAAGCAAATTTCAATTTACATTTTTCATTTACAAATGAGTTGTCTAAATCGGGAACAAACGAGAATTACTGGCATAGAATTTTGGTATATAATTGTTGTGCTAAAATCGAAAAATTGTCTAAATCAGGATTGCCTAAATCGGGAGCTAACTGTATAATAAGTGTATTTTTAAACATTTAAATAAACATAAATAAATATGCATATAAATCATAATATAAGTATGCAAGAAAGTAATATCAATTTGGTTACATTTACTGATGTCGCTTAAGCCGACTTAATTTGCTATCTTTACTAATTGTTTGTGCTATTTTAATATTGGTATCGATATTTTATGGCTTTGGCTGCTAAGCGTTTGCTTTGCAATAGTATGTACTCGTCATTACTTATTCTGATAATAAAAAATAGAAGCGAAATCCTAAATTTAGTGATTGTAGATATTAGTGTTTGGCAAACGTTGAATATGTTGATGGGATGATAGATTGCTTCAAATCAATAAGTGTACGCAAAGCTTCTCTTCTGTTCTCTTAATATCACTCATTTAATCATGACTTTTAATGTCAGTGTATTTCTTTATTCTTCATATAAATATATTTAAATGTTTATATAAAATATAAATTAATTAAAGTCGGTTTAGCTTATACTCAACTCACATAATTAATTTAAAAATTCAATTTATTGTCCAGAAAATCAGAGAAGGAAAACATAACAAACAAGATAGAAGTGGCGAAACCGGTGAAGAAAATACTGCACTCTCAGTACAACTCGCCGTTAGGGCTGTACTCGCAAAAAAACATCGCCCAACAAATCGAAGTGCTCACCGAAGGCGCGTACTTCACGTCCGACACGCGTGACCCGCTCTCACCAGTGTATCAGCAAATGCACAGCTATGTGGAGGAGAAAGAAGGTAATCAAAAGCTTAGTTTCGCGCACAGACTGCTGAACAGCTCGATCTATTGCTAGCCTATCAATATACCGATTACCACTCGCCTCCGCAAACCTCAAAACGCCCGCAAACGCCTCAAAAGCCGCCGCCAAGCGGTCGACCGTTTTCTCCGCCCACACAGTCGTCAAGCAGTCGTCCATTTTCGCCGATAACCACACACTCGTCGAGCAGTTCGCGGCCATTCTCGCCACTCGTCGAGACATCGCAATCGTCCAGTACTATCAGCTATCATAAGGCAGACGAACAGCAGTGGTCGTCAACAGTGGAAGAACAAGTGGCCAGAATTGCGGACCCAAGAGTTTTCGGCACAAGAAAAGGCTCGAAGTCTCCCACACCTGTACGCGAACCGCCATTAACTAATGATCAGAACAAATATGTAAGTAATAGCGAACATTCGCCTCAACCGAAAACATATTTCAAGTCGCAAGAGAGCCGAACGAGTTTAGACACCGCTCAGGCGAGGAAGACTATAGTTAAGAGTCCGAGGATTTTCGAGAAAATGGACGAATCAGTGGTCGATAAAAAGGCAACGCAACCAACACAGGCGTTACAGACAAGCGAATCGACAAAACCTCAATCGACGCCGAAAATTGTATTCAATTCAATAGTGAACGGTCGGCCGAATAATAGTGTTCGCGATAATCGAATTTTCGGCGCCAAACCAAACGTGGATAAGACTGTAGAAATACCGTCCCGACAGATACCGAATAAAGGCGAACCACAAACCCAGCGACCGGTCAGAGATCGACGAGTGTTCGGCACGAGTCGGCCGCCGAAGAGACAGCCCAGCGATGACTGGAAGGCCGCGCTGCCACAAGTGCGCGACGGGAAGGCCGACCATCTTCTGCCCTCACAAGCGAAACAAAAGCAAACCTATATTACTCATCCGAAGCCTACCGAAACCCGATCATTACGGCCGCCGCCCGGTTCGAGGCCGTCCAGAAGAAAAATACACCCCGTTTGGCCGCCGCTCGAGTCCGACGAGCAAACCGACAGAAAGGGATTTTATCCGAATAGAGGTCGAGATATAAATATTTGATTTAATAGCGTAAAAATAATGATTGAATTTTGGTTTGAATACAGATCTACGAAAACACATTTGGCCGCCGAGCAAACAGACGTCGTTCGACGACGAGTACTATTACGAGGACGGCATGATATCGCCGGCCTCTCTCGGTTCGCCGCGTGCCGGCTATATGACACCACCGCCGGGACGCATGGCTCACACGTGGAACCCCCGCAGCGGTTCAGCAACGCCGACCGGCGTCACGTTTCGGCCGTCACAGCGCGCCAAACATGCACAATGGCCGCCGCCGTCAAACGCCACCCCTGCGGGACGGATCGGATTCGCGCGCCAATCATCGCTGCCGGGCTCGCGTCGCTCGTCGGTGACCAACGAGTATCTGTCGGCGAACGCCAATCAGCGTATTCCGCAGACATACCGACCGCCGCCCGGCACTCAATTCTATCAGCCCTCTTATCATTACGACACCGATTAGGCGTTTAACTGCATCGAAATTTTTTTTGGCGAATTTACATCAAGCGGTCATCGATTTACGCAATTTAAAGTATTTCGTATTCGGTAATGAATTAGCGTCGATAACATCTGTATATCTATTGTCTAAACCAAATTTTTAACAATTAATGATGACTTTTGTCAATTGAATTACTAGATCTTGAAATGAGATGCGACAAAGAGTCGCAAGAGTTCGCAGTGATTCAATTGTGAAGAGTGTCTGTAAACTTTCACGTATATTTGTATAGTGTTTACAACATAGCTTATGAGCTATGATTTATTTTGAAAATTATGTAAAAAAATTTATAATTTAAAATAGATTTTAAAAAATTTTGATAGAGAATAATAACCTTTTATTAACTCCTCAATTGTGTAAGAATTTAAAATCTTATAAAATTTAAAATAAATATAAATATTTATAAAAACAATATGATGGACATTACGAGCTAATAATAGATAATTAAAGGACCGCTTCAATAATTTAATACTTAAATAATTTATAGATTTACTCAAACTAATTAATTTTAACAAATAATTTTACCTTTTGTTAAATTTTTCTATTATTTTATTATTATAAATATATTAATGAATTCACCAAACTTTTATCATAAATTCAATTCAATTGTTTATAAGCACGTAAAAAGTAAGCCATTTAACTATTGCAGACCAAGACTTGATGATTATCACAACCGGTGTGCTCGGCGTTACCGAACCCGTAGTAAAACCAGTAATGAATTTTGCCGATAACTTGCGTACTATAGTTACTGCCCTCTAACGTACACCTGCCCACGTAAAGCGGATACCCGGACGAGCTCTTGCCGGCCTGAAACGCGTTCGCCGGCAGCGGATCCGTTCCGTGACGCGGAACCCATTCCGCGTTTTTGCCGACCAGCACTTCGTAGCCGGACTTGATTTCCAGCTCTTTGCCGCCGTACGTCACGTGACAGCCGAGACCGTGACTGGCCTTACCGGGCATTTGGTCGCCGTTGTCCGTGTGCCGGCACACGTACAGCGGACTCTTGTCGGTGTCAAAACCGCCGGCTATGGCGTCGGTCGGCATCTGATTGTCGGTGACGTTACGCCAACTCAGCGAACACTTCTCTATCGGTGTCAACAAAGGTAACATAAATAAGTTGAAAGTAATGAAAGATAATGTTAATACCCTCTGTCTGTAAAGTTTCGTCGACCGTCAAAATAAAAGTGCGAATTTGTTGCGGCGTTAGGCGTACGTTGAGATTGACAACAGGCGAGACGTTGTTTGTCAGCGGACGGCGATTATTCCACTGCAGTCGAGTGATATCGGTAAGCAGTTGGTTGGCCACCAGATTGGTTTCGGCGATCGATGTGATCTTAAACGCTTTGAACAGACCGTCGAGACTCACTTCGACCGCTTTGGAGAGTTCGTCGTTATCGGCGCTCTCGAAGTAGTGCTCCAGACGTAACAACAGCTGATTCTTCTTCCAGTTCTCCAGTGTTAGTAAGTGTACGTTTTCGGGTAGAGCTCTGGTCACTCCCGAGAACGTGTTACTCCATTTGGTGAAGAACTCGGCTTCGCTCTCGCCGTACGCCGAAAACGAGACAATCGGCTCCATAAACAAGCGCTGCGCTAACTGGCGATGAAGTTTTGCTGATTCGCTGATCGGCTTAAAGAAGAGGTAATGTTTTCCCCTTACGACCAGACCCGTGCCGTCGGCTCCGGTCTCATTGATGGTGAAGCCACCGCCGGCGCCGTTGTGAAGCAGACGCCTGTGAACCATGAGCTCGACTGTGCTGTCCATTATAGAACTGCCGCCTTGGGTTCGGTCGCTCAACACAGTCATCTGTAAGTTCTGGCTCTCATCGCGAATGAAAATTCGACTGTAGATGGGGTACCAGTTGGCGGTGATGTTGTTGTTGGTGCAGCCCTTGGCGTTGGGGTCGCGCACGCGGTGCACCATTTGGCGACCGTTGGCGTCCGTGTAAAACACGCGATCGTTTTTTAGGTCCGACTCGAAACGAGTGATGACCTCTTTGCCGATGCCGTCGCCGATCGGAATCGGGCCCACAACCCAATCGAACTCGACGTACTCCTCGTCCTCATACGTTCGAATGGTCTGTTTGGCCCAATCCGACCACTGATTGCTCACCTCGTAAAGCGGCCCTAAATTCCACATTCAATTATTAGTATTAAAAATATGTACTAATATTTAGTTGCAAAAATTGACGCCTAACCAGAATTAAATTTCGATATCAACTTTGGAGTCGAAAAACTAACAGCCGTTCCGTTCGGACAGAAGTGATAGCTTCCCGAGTCTTCCACGTCTTTGACGCCTCCGCACGACTTGTAATACTTAAGCGATTGTGTGAGTGCGTGTGTTTTGCCGTTTAGTGTTATCGATTTCAATTCTCCCGTCTGGTCGTCGACGCCGATCGCAAACGATTTGCCTTTCATCTCGAAAACAGCGCGCTTATTGCGCGCTATCGGCGATCGCTCTGCAAAATAACATATTTTTATCTAAACATCAAACTTTGCCGACAATTGAATGCATACTTTTCCTCAAGTTATTGCCTCTTCTCAGCAAATACGTGGCAAAGCCGAGCGCCGGCAGGTTAGCCTTGAATACCAACTCACTGACCGCACCACTCTTGCGGCCGGGAATGGCGATCACCGATTTGGCGATCGGCACCAGTTCGGCGTTCGTGACGCGCTCCTGATTCTGGTCGAACACTTCGAAAGTGCCGGCGCCGACCGGCACGCGGATCCACTGCGACACCGGTCTGGCGATTGGATTGTAGATATTGACGGCGATGTGAGCGGACGTTTGTGTGAACGCGCAGTAAGAGATGTTGAGTGTGTCGCAGAAGAACTGTTCGGGAGTATTGTGATCACTGGTCTTCGGCAGCAGAGCTCTGTACGCCTTCTGAAGCACTGTCCGACTCGCGTCCCAACCGCTATACAGACGGCGAGTGTAGTCGTCGGCCGTGGCCTGCGGTGACGTACCGGTAATGGCGTCGTGATGGGTCATAATGGCCACCTCGTTGCGGGACTCGTTGAGGAAGGCGTTGGTGGAGACCGTGTTGAGTGAGGCCAATACGTCCAGCTGTTTGCTGGCCTGAAGAAAGTTGTTGCCGATGCGGTCGTCCCGCTTGAGTGCGGGCCGACTCGTGTAATATCCCACCCAATAGTTCATGTAATCGCTGTCGCGCTGATCCCAAGTCCTGTTCAACTGACTCATCGAATAGATGTAGCAGTTGGGCGTCGAGTAGAAGATGTTGACGTCGCTATGGTTGACGGCGATCTCGTGGATCAGCTTATCGATGTTGGAGAACCAGTTCTCGGCGTTCTTGTACTGGAAGTCGTCGCCCATAGTCATGAGCACGTGACTCGTGTTGCCATAGTTGCTGTTCCACTCTTTGGCCACTTTCACGAATTCGTTGCCTTTGGCGGCGCTGTTCGAGTCGTTAATGTTGTTGCCGTTGCCCTCGAAGTTGAAGCCGTTCGGAGCGCTGTAATGGCTGTGCAGGTTTGACGTGAAGATGTCGGCCGACAGGTCGGACGACGCGCGCCACACGAACTCTCCCTTCGGCCGAATGCCGCGATTGTGAAAGTGGCCGTCGAAACCCATCTGCGCGTACAGCGAAGCCATTTCCTTGGAGGCGCCGAACGGGTCGATCTGCCACGAAACGGTCGGTCGGCCACACTTGCCGAAGATCGAGTCGAGCATCTTCAGGCCGAGCGTCATCTGGTCGATGATGTTGTCATAATAGGCCGCCCCCTCGTCGTTCACAGTCCACCCGCCGTTCGAGAACACCAGT
The DNA here is from genome assembly GCA_034699355.1 of Microtritia minima. Taxonomy (NCBI): domain Eukaryota; kingdom Metazoa; phylum Arthropoda; class Arachnida; order Sarcoptiformes; family Euphthiracaridae; genus Microtritia; species Microtritia minima. Next base: position 15,687 of record JAQIYA010000824.1, read on the forward strand.
TGTCCGCCATTCACCAGACTCTTCACGGCTGTCCGCATGTCCTCTCCCTGTTCGTTCCACCAGTGATTGAAGAAGTATGACTCCACTTGAGTGAAGCGGCGATTCTGATTGGCGCGCAGCGACTTGACTACGTTGTTGATGATGTCGTGCACTGAGTCGGTGAAGTACGAGTCCGCTGTGGTCATCCATCCCACGTCGTCGTGACTGTGAGCGATCACATGGATGTTCAGCTTTTTCGGGTCGCTCTTCGGACACGCACTGTAACCGCACTCGGCGTTTATAGTGGTGGTCAGTATGGCGAGCACGAGACCGGTTATGGCGATCAATCGCATTGCCCTTCAATATTGTTTGACTCGCTTCTACTCTTTACTGAGAATTCGAGCTTATGGTGAGTATAGGAGAACTTTCGCGTCCTTTTATATAAGAATCGCTTTTCAAATCAATTCAGTTTTGATACTGGTGTGCAAATTCTAGATTGTAGGGATCAAAGTTCAGCTCGACATTCAGTGCTTTTGTTTTTTGTGTTTACCTGTGTTTGAGTGTGTAAAGAGTGGTGTGTTTTTTAATATTCAGCAAATCGTTCATAAATTGTTATTTATTATCAGTAAATAAGATAAGATGAAAATTTTAAAATATTCTATACTTATGTTATTATTTCAATATCTTTTCACTAATGGTTTGTTGCAAATATCTGTTAAATATCTTTTAGAGCACACGATTGATATATCGATGTTTTGTATTTTTGAATTAAGCAATTTTGTGTTAATAATATTTTTGATAAGT
>JAQIYA010000825.1:0-16467 GCA_034699355.1 Microtritia minima
GCACCATTATTTACAAATTTAACGAAATACAAATTCAATAAATTTTGTTTGCTTGATAGCACACCTTTTTAATATTAATATATTCCTGATATTTGCCAAAATAAGCCACTTTTTCCCCCGATTTTCACCAGAAAAGTGGTATTTTGTTCTTTAATTGTCACATCCATTGTTATGATGAATATCAATATTTGTTAGTTTTGACAAATAAATAAATTCCCTTTCAATTTATTTATCAATTATCTCAAAAAAAATTTTGGCACATGTATATGAATCTATTAATTATGTATATAAATATATAAATAAGTTTATTAATAAACATAAAATTATTAATAAGATTAATTGAGCGTAGAATAATAAATGAGTTGTGCTTTAATGTTAAATTTATATCACGTACATATTTATTTGCTGGACATAAATGAATAATTAATATATTTTAATAGGCGTTACAAATTGCTCAATTGATTCGAGATTACACATCAGTGTTGGCCAACGAGCGCGGAGTCGGAAGACGCAAATCAGTGGAGTTTGATTTAGCTCTAAGACCTCAGCAGATAATGCATCAAATGGTACCTCCAGTACCACAACCACGCAAAAAGCCCCAACAAAAACAGGACATTTATCAAAACCAGACACACCATCAGATGCAACAGCTTTATCAACAACAACAGCAAATGCGAAGGTCTCGACCATTAAGCATACTTTATAAACCGCCGCCACAGATGATAATGACAGAGGCTGAACATGTTTAAACTGTAAAGAAAGTGTTAATATATGAGAAGATTGTTAAAAAAAAGCATAAAGAATTATTAGATAAGTTAGAATCTTTGGAGGAAATATTATTTTTGTTTTGATTCAATTATATCATAATTTGTGCCAATCTCTATATATGATCCTTTAAAGCTAGACTTTCTTCCTTATTTATTGGGCTCACTCGACAGTAATCTAATATAGTACTCAAATATCTATTACTTATAAACTTCCTTAACTTAATACAGAATGTTACTTAATATTTGCTCATTACAATGAATATTCATGTACTGTACTAACGAACTAAACATTTTCTACGGACGTATTTATTTCATATGTATGTTACTTTCGGTGCTATTGTATATTGTTTTCTACGCTTCAAACCAAACAAAATAAGCTTAAATTATAATATTGAGTCTTTTTTGTAAATTCTTATTGAATAACTCTGTTTTTGTACATTTATTTACAAATGATTATCTTTCTCTAAATACTGATAAACATTACCAATTGAATGCATTTGATTCACATTATGCTCACTTTAATAATTTCTTACTGAATGAATTGATTTGTAAAAATGTTTTTATCATTATTTAATTTTGTGATATTTTTGTCTTAGATTTATATAAATCTTACTGTACAGCACTATAAATAAGTTAGAAAACTAGTCATTCTTGTCCATTACTCTCATCACAACATGATATTACATTATTTACTTAACTATTAGCAGATAATAATTAATTTATACTTTAATTGCTAAATAATTTATTAAATAATGAGCTTTTATATTGACGGTTATTCTGCAGCAAATTGTTACATATTATTATTAAAGACATTGTCATAAATTAGGTATTATTAGAATTTAATTAGAAAAATATTTGATTAAAAAAATTGATGCGCTGTAGAATTAAGTTATAAATTTAATTTGCATTTGTAATCATTATCTATTATTTAATAATAATTAATTATTGATTTTAAATGTTGAATTTGAATATTATTTACTGAAACGTCCATTTATGAGGCATTTATAAAGCATTATACGTTTGGCTGAATAGTCGATCAATACTAGCACTGATATGATGTAGGATTGCATTGGATTGCAAGAGGCATACAATAGCCGTATGCAAACTACAAGATGGTGGAGGACCGCAACTCATTTAAGATTAATTTGCAAATTAAGAATAAAGACGACAATCTCATCTACTTTAAGGTACTTTACGTATGTCTGCCACGAGCAGAGGCGCATGATTTACGGTGTCTGTTGTTAATTGCTTGAACACTAATCAATTGCATGCATCATTGAATCATTAAATAGACATTGTTTGATAGTTAATGCCGTTTCTGTGTGTATGTGTATGTCATTCAAATGAGATTTGCATCAAATATGGACATTAAAAATCAATTGTTTCCGTTATATAGCGTGATGGGCAGCGCTTTAATAGTGAGTATACCTTAAAGTTTACGGTGGAAACGAGTTATGAATACTGTGTAAACGTGAAACCCTCACTGCCATTACAGTAAGTGTATCCAAGAGTATCGCATTATCAATCGTCGCCTTTGGTAACTGCCAGGGCATCGATTTCTCACGATATTTTGTTTCTTATTTTGTTTTTCCGTATCCATTCTTGTTTGCATTTGTTGACGATTAACACGATATGAACACGATATGAACACGATTCACATGACTTTAATTAAACGCACTCAATTCAATTCAATTGCATTCAATACAATTGCACGCATCATATCGTATGCCTAACATGATAGAAGTGTTTCAGTGCAAGGAAGTGGTGTACCGGTGACAGACCTGTCTCAAGAGAACGGAAGCGCTACCTATTACTTCATGTGGGACTCCGTCAAAGTGGACGCCAATAAAAAGAAAGACAGGACTAAGGTATCGGACACTTATCTGACACAATAGAGTCAATAGTGTCTCATTAGTTGCTGCCAATTGCCTAACTGTGACTAACTTAGCCTAACTTTGTCCAACTGAAAGGTGCAGTTAATGCTTCAATTTCAAGGCGGCCTAACGCTCATAATTCCATTGCAAGTGAAGTTCTACACTCGCGAAGACACCCAACACCTGACATGGGGACAGCCTCTCCATCAGATCGACTTCGACTGTCAAGTCAAACCCGGCAACTCGTTTATCGATATCCTTAAGACTCATTTCAGATGAAGCACTCGCTTGTGCTTCTCTTTAGACAACAATCAAACACTACTGCGTAACCTAATAGTTATGTTGATTTAGTCAAACCATTTGGACACCCATTTCGACACTTTTATATCAATACCCATGCAAACCAATTGGTAAATCTTAGAGTTCATTATGTAAATACAAGAACTTGTTAGTACTCCTAACGCAAGACAATGTTTTATATCTTATATATACTTATATAACTCGATATAACGATTAATTGCTTTATTTATTGCTTAAGTTGTTGTAATGAAAGGGAAGTGAATTATTTAAGATCCCAACTGCTCAGCAAATGTGCCCTCTTTTCCGAAACAACAAATACAAGTGATGTATCATAAATTTGTGATTTGTAATCATAACTGTATTGAAAGCATGCATTAAATATAGACCTTTTTAGCGACACTTACGACAAACAGTTGAAATAAATATTTATACCGATTGCGATGAATTTGCGTGTTTCTCTTCATGTCTAACTCATTCACAATAACTCATTAATTTCTTTTGTTATTCATTAGCCATGAAAAACTCTTACGCAAAAAGTTGTTTACAGCAAATATTAAAATGTTATATTTATTCAGTTGAATTCAGTTAACGTGCTTAACTTAGAGTCGACTTATTAACGCTAAGTTTTGACGCAAACAATTATATATACAAATAAATGATTATTTTATAGACTACAGTGTAGACTAATGTAGTCTATTTGAATTGATAAACGATGTCTCGTCAGAGAACTGAAGAATAATATTGTGTAACACATTAAAAGGGATTTTTTTATTAAAAATATTTTTGATTTTTTATACTTTAGATGTCGACTTTCAATATTAAAAATAACATTTATTATAGCATAACACTAAATATAAATTATGAATTGCAAATATATGTTTTGCGCTGCTATAAGAGTCAATTGAATTGAACATATATTCATATAATCATATACAGTATACAAATGTTGTTTAAATTGACATTTACTAATTGCAAGTTGGAATATAATATTTATATTTATTTAACATTTTTAGTTTATCAATTTTCTAGAAATTAGAAAAACACTGTAGGATTGTTTGAATTATTGGTCAACAACTAGTGGAGATGTCGTTAAACGTTGTAAGGTGTAGATGTGGGTAAATGGTAGCGAATATTATAAAAAAAAGATTATCAAAGCCAAGTTATAATCAAATATATATAATATAAAATTATATATAAATAAACTTATAGCTAAGAGTTAATCTGGGAGTGCACTCATTTAAACATTATTTTATGCACGATTTGATTGTTTCGAAATAGCTTACCATTGTTTGATATTCCACTGTTCGGCATTAACATAAAATAATATAAATTTTCATATATCAATATTTATATATAAATCAATGGTTTCGCATAAATATATATTTTAGCCTAATTTGATAACCTATATTTAATTGTTTTTTGATGAATTAAGTTTGTTAAAAATAGAGTTAATTGATTTTGCATCGAAACGCAGCTCAAAATCAAAATATCATGAGATACTTTGTAGGGTCAAGTATTAATAAATCAAAATATAGCTCAAATATCGCAGATTGTAATTAATCAATAAAATGGAAATTATTGAAATTATGCAATAATGAGTTAACCATTAATGGTATAGTTATGGGATAAATAAAATTATGAGAGAATAAAAATAATGTTTGAGCTGTTTTTGGTTAATTCTGTTTCTAAATCATATGAAAATTGCCGGTTTAGTAGCATTTATGAATAAGTAATATAAAAATTGGATTACAATTTATAGTAATTATTTTGTCAGATTTTACGTTCAATAATCTATGATATTAATATAAGAACTTACAAATATATTTTTTTAAAAAGTCATTAACAAAATTAATTAAAAAATTCAGATTTTATTTCGTTGCGTCTTATATTTCATAATTTAATTACATTTAAATAAGAAACATAATTTTTGGTGAATTTTAAAAAATAATTTACAGTAAAATTTACCGAATTTGACCGAAATTTATGCATTTTATTTCAGAATTTGTTGTTGTAATTATTTTGTAATTATAGCATTTTGTTTCAATTTAGAAACTTTCAGACCCTTTTAGACCCATTCTGTATAATTAGTTTTCTAATAAAATAAATTCAAGAATAATTGATTTGATTCTGATCTAATAATTTTTCTTCTAAATATTTATTTCAAATTAAATTATTATTTTTTTGTTAAATGTGAATTTTTACAATCCACTAATTGACATATAAATAAAATTCTGATAAAATTGATTCAAACATACAAATTCGGGTTAATTCTAGTAGACCTACATTTTTACTTAAAAATTTAAATGTAAAATCATTTTTATCCGTTAAATTTAATTGCCTATTTTAATATTTATAAGAATTTTATAACAATTTCTTTTTTAATTTAATATTTTAATTTTAATTTATATATTATAATTTAATTACATATTGAAGTTTTTAAAGGTTTTAATCCTATAATTTTAGAGAATTATTTTATATTGTCACGAATAATTTATTAAAATAGAAATTATCCAAATGCCCTGACAGTCCAGGAATCGAAGACCTACCCTCAGGGAAGGATTGGATTGTTCATGGACGTGTATGTGTTCAGGAATGACAAATACATAAATAAAAGTAATTCATAAAATATTCTTACAACGAAAAATAAAATGAATGTAAAATTTTAGAAAATATGTTTACAAATTAATTAATTGATGAAATTGAAATACATTATATATACTCACAGAAAGTAAAATCCTCTCATCAAGAAGTAGTAGCATGATATTCACATAACTTGATGGAAAAGTTAAGCATACTTTAGTGATTAAATGATCAACTTTTCCGAGAATTATAAAAATCTTTACAAGAGTTATATTAAAATGCAAAAAAATGCACTAAAATTCAATAAAATTAAAAGGAGCGTAACAGAAAAATCAAAGAAAAACGAACACTTCTTTAATGATAATTAGAAGTAAAATTTGCTGAAAAAATGTTCAAAAAATTTTTCTTTGATTCTGACACAACCAAAATTAATTTAAATCATATAATTATATATTTTATTAAATCAAAACAAATTTCAAATAATATAAATTGTTAGAATAAAATTTTAAAAATTATTTGTATTTTTCTTATTTTGAACAATTTTTTCAAATTCGGCAAACATTGTCGACTAACCGTAAAAGATAGTAACTAATTTTAATAAAGCTTATGTTAAGTTAAACGAGACATAGTTCGAGACGTAATGATTAACAACAAAAATTGAGTGCAACTAATTTTTGCGATGTGTATCAGCTTATGTTAGCTGTATTATATAACATTGAAAATATCAAAACAAGTTTATGATTTAAAAAACATATTTTTTCAGTAAAAGTTATTTAATGAAAACAATATATTTAATCTTAATTTTGAACATTGATTTTAAGTTCAGTTATTATCATTTGTAACAAAATTATATCTATTAGTTCAATATTTATTCATTAAATAAAAATTATTTTTCTTCTATTTATAGTTAATGTTAACAATATTAAAGTGTATCCCCTGACAAATAATCACGAAAATGCAATTCATAAATGGCTTTAAATAAACAAATTGAGCGCACACTTTAGGCACTCGTTGGTATGTGACTGTGATGTGGATAAGCCTCTGTTGATTCCGACAAATGCATCTTATTTTTAAACTTTATTGATAAATTGTTATAATTCAGTTATTAATTAGAGTTAACAAAATAGTGTGGTGATGTTCTTTTATAATATGATAATTCTTAATTTATTAATAAATTTTTATATTTTAATAATTGATTAATTTTAATTACACAAATTTTTAACAAAGCAAAAATTTTAATAAATAACAAAAATAACTAATTTCATATACATGCAAATAAAATGAATGATGGGAATAGTAATTGAATGGTGAGTGAGCACGAATGTGGCGAACTTTTGAATTAATTTGCATAAAGACCGCAAATTTTCCATTATATTCATTCGAGAAACTTGTTATTCTTATTTTATAACTTACCAAAAATAAATTATTATTAAACTTAAATCTAGACATTTTGTAATTTAATTAAAAGCTAATCTTTAGCTTATCTAAAATCAAAAATCACCTTCAAGTGTCACAATCTATATTGACTCTGTCTTCCTTTTATAGCAAAAGTAAATTGAAAAATATAAAAACCATTTATTGTAGTCTAAACTTAAATTTTGTCTCCATATTATCAGAAATGATTTAATTAACCAAATATAATTATTTGATGCAAAATATACACGTGTGTACAATTAAATGTGTTTTATGACTTAGGAAAATAATTCGTAATAAATTTTGTTAATTGAAAAAACATTTAGGAAAAAACCGGTGCTAACTCCAGCTAAATTGTTTCTTAAATTAAATTAATTAGGTTGCATTTTTTAAAAATTAATTTGATTTAAGCATTCATAATTAATCAAATTATTTCATTATTGCAATTGAATTAATTCGTGTAATTAAAAGCATTTTTTGTTTTTGTTTAGTTTATTAATTGTATAAAAGCGTTGTCATGTCAAGAAAATATAATTTTTATGCTTTCATGATTTTTTACCAAAGATTGTCGTGTTTACCTTAATTTGATATTACTTGCCATTTATAATAATAATACTTATAATTATGGTTTAAATTTTTTTAAAGCCATAGTTTTGAATGAAGCCTTAGATAAAATTTAATTTCAAACAGATAAATACTAACGTCATCATATAAAATAATTTGCTTTAAATACTAACTATGCATTCAAATATCAATTGAGAGTCATTATTAACAAAATAGTGATTTCTTTGAGCTGACTTTTTTGCTGGTGCCTGCATTGGCACGGCTCGATAAGGACGGCATCGAATAGCGGTTATCATCTTTGCAGGTCTTGTTACTATGATGTCTACCCCAACTAAGTTGACAAACTAGTATGCAAAGGTGTTTCTCTCATTTATTCGAGTTATTTTAATTCTTAGTTTTAGGCTGAATGAGAACTCATTGAGTTTTCCTTTAAAAACATAATTATTATTTACTAAAATAGATAGCATTTATAAACGCGTTTCATTTGCATTCATATCATTCAACAATCAAACAAAATACACGAAAAACTTGTATAACAAAATCTCAACAGACAAAAGTAAGACATTTAATATTATTGTTAAGCATAAACGATATGTCAAAAAGTGTGGCACAGCTTCACTCAATAATAGTAAAAAAGTGGTGTCAATCAACCATTTGAATATAAGTGAATGTAAGAAAGTTTAAGAAAGTTCAATGAATGGGCTTTCATTGAAATGCACAATCGCTGCGACTCAGGAGTGTGTGTGTGTGTGTGTGTGTGAGTGCAACTTATTTTAAGTTTAATAAATCTGATTAACTCGTTCAGCACTAATCATTTTTAATATTCAACCAAAAAAAAACTAGTTTAGCAAAATATTTAAAGATCCTCTACCCCTAAGTTTAGCATTTTGTTGCGTCTGCTTAGCTATTAATAGAGGAGAGAGCTATAGATACGAGTGGAAAGCGAAAGAGGCAAACATCAAACGTTACGCACACATATTACACTGTTTTTTAGAGGCAGTCAGGAGTCGGCAAGAAATAAAGAAAAACATAATTGAAGTGAAAGAGCGAACGACGAGCTCATTGAACGCCACTCACTGTTCACTCACTGTTCACACACTGCTCGCAGACTGTTGTGTGAGACTGAGTGCGTGCGTCGCGCCATACGATTGCGACTGAGACTAACAGCGACTAACAGAGACTAACACTGAGACGAACACAGACTAACGCGCTGTTACTTCGCTCTACTCTAACGTGAGTGACGATAAGCTAACTATGAATCAAACGTGTCGTACGAAACAACTATTATAACACATTGTGATAACCATTCATAAAATGCTAACTCTAGCCATAACTCTCCACAACCAGTGAATACCGCTATTAAGTCGCTATTGAATCGCCACTCAATTGAATCGCTGACCGCCTCTCGACTCCGCTAATCGTCTCTCATTTGAATGACTCACTAATCGAGGCAAACATAAACAGCTAATAAACAAAAGGTGTGTCCAAATGTTTATTTAATTTGTAATTTGTATGTAGACTCGACTTCAACTCAGTTCATCACAATTGGCTCGAAACTCATTTATTAATACGTGAACTGTCTTTCCTTAATAGATATATGATAACTGTCACATAAACTCGTTTCGCCGTCAACACACTCAACACATTCAACGTTTAACTATTGAATAGGTTTAACAAATTCATTAGACGTGCTTTCGTCAGCTCTCGTCGAGAGACTCGTTTTGAGCGCCGAAATCGCTTGTCGTTAACATAATTACTTGAAAACCATCGTTAATGAGTGAACGGTATAACCATTACAGCGATTGTTGAGCGGACGAGTGAAATGTGAATGACTTTGTCGTTGAAATCAATGAGCACCACATTGACCGGCATTAACAACACGTTCACGTCGCACATACCCTGCTCTATGGCCCTCCAATTAGTGATACCTCCGCCTCAGTCGCGAGTCGTCAAAGAAGGATGGGTTTCCAAACGAGGTTTGTTTATCTCATTGCGTTTGTATTTTCCAAAATGAATGTTACGAATGTTATGTGCGTTTTAGGCGAACATATCAAGAACTGGAGACCGCGTTATTTTATTCTCTTCGAAGACGGATCTCTCATAGGATTCAAGAATAAGCCCGAACACGGCTTCGCTGGTCCTCTCAATAATTTCACAGTGAGAGGCTGTCAAATCATGAAAACCGATCGTCCGAAGCCGTTCACGTTCATCATACGAGGCCTGCAGATGACGACAGTGATTGAAAGGACGTTTCACGTGGAAAACGATAAGGACAGGGATGAGTGGTGTGACGCCATCACGAATGTTGCAGGAAGACTGGCCGTCGAGATGGGTCAGGACATCGAGATGTTCGATCTCGACAGGACTCAAAACGAAATGCGTAGCAGACTTCACATCACAACTCGGCCCTCTTCGAAGGGTCGCAAAATTGTATGTTAATTGTTTGATTAGTTGATCACACATTATAACGAAAAATTGTTGTCTACTTTTAGACTTTAGAGGATTTTGAATTTCTTAAAGTTCTGGGAAAGGGAACATTTGGTAAAGTGATATTGTGTCGGGAAAAGGGAACTGGTCTTCTCTATGCCATTAAAGTGCTTAAGAAAGAGACAATTATTGCAAAGGATGAAGTGGCGCATACTCTAACCGAAAATCGTGTTCTTCGCAGCACAAGTCATCCATTCTTAATTGTAATACAAATTGCTTTTAACCATTGATTACATTTAAAAACACTTATCATATTTAATTTTGTTTTTGTTATTAGTCTCTCAAATACTCATTTCAAACCGGTGATCGTTTATGTTTCGTCATGGAATACGTGAACGGCGGAGAATTGTTCTTTCATTTATCTCGAGAGCGAATATTCAGCGAAGACCGAACACGTTTTTATGGCGCGCAAATATTGTTAGCTTTAGAATATCTGCACACACATGGTATTATTTACCGAGACCTTAAGGCAAGTTAAAACTCTTTTTTGATTTGATACAGTTATTTACTGTAGCTCTTAATTTTTATTCCTTTGATACACTTATATAAATATAAATATAAACCTATTGTTGAGTGTATACATTACTTAAATCTAGTACTTTGCATGTATTTTTTTGAACACAACCGGAATGCATTCGTTTAGATTTTGAACTCAAGTTTTAAAAAAATTGAGTGCAAATAAGCGTAAAATCAAAATAATGCCCTGATTTGAAAAAGTTGGCAAAGGGTCGACACCCTATATGAACAAAATGTTCGTCTCTTATGTCTGGCGAGTTCTTGTCTGCGTAAATGTATAAATCATTTAATGTTTTTGCGTGAGAGCGTGAAAACATATTTATTGATGAAAAATGTGTTTATCAATGCAATCTATAAAATAGTTTGATTTATTAATGTTTACTTTCCACTAAATTGTGTAAATATTTAAATCAAATTACATACTCTATATTTAATTCTAGACAAAACTTATATAAAGTAAAATAATTAAAAAGTGGAGACAAAATCATATTAAAAGATAGATTAATGTAATTTAAACAATATATAATTAACATTCAGAACAGTAAGCAGTAATTTATTAATTTAATATAAAGACAAGTTCTGAAGTGAACAGAGAATAGAGTGAATCACAGATTAATTATGAATGATATGATGCAAAATCCTGTTTGCTATTTATTCTGTTTACGAAATGTCATTCGCGTCACTGTTTTCCATGTTTTTCTCACTTACATTTGCAACTCCCACTCACTCTCCTATACTCTTTTGCATATTTATTTCATTTTTAAAGAAGATAATAACCACTATTTATTTTATATTGATCTAAAGATTTGATTATAAATATTTTTGTTCAATAAAAATTAAGTTTTAAATTTTAACGATAACGATAACAATTCATTCGTTATAATTAATGATACCATTTCTCTAACATTTTTCCACATTATATTGTATTTTTTAAGATCGTGTCGCAGCTAATGTTCGAATATAGTCGTACAAAATCTACCATAGCTTGCAGTAAACAGCATTAAATAAACATAGAAAACATGCTTATCTAAAGTATTAACATTTTAAATAACATTTACTGTGCTAATTAAAATGAAAGAAATGAAAGCAATAACTCAAAAATAAGTTAATAACGATATTAGTTATTAACTAAAATATCTTCGATAAAACATTACTGCAGTAAAAGTTAGAGAATAGTCTCACAAACTAAACCAAATTCTCTAATATTTCTCTAATGATGGCAACAAAATTTTGACTTGAATTGAATACATTTATTGAAGTTTTTGTTAGATTTGTGTTATTTAACGTTTTTAAAAATCTCATCTAAAAACTCACAAATAGTTAAATATCTAGCTTTATAGTCAATAAATTTAGAAACATTAACTTAAATGATAACTACTTATTTTTGAAAATTCTTTTTGTTAAAGATTAATGTTTTTATATCGATTTTAAAATCGCTAAATGAAAGAACTTTCATTTATTTCATTAAATTATTATTATTGCCGCATCAAAATAATAAAATAATTTAATGTAGTTTTTGAATTTTAAATATCAATTTCTCATTTGTTAAAAATTATAGACGACTTTTCATGTTTACCATCGTTTTCACATAAAAAATAGCTGTTTAGACGTTTAATTTAGTTAATTGTTTGTTCCTTGTAAAGCGCATAAATCAGAGCCAAGCGATATGAAGCTTGTTTTTCATAAATACTTTATGACGTAAAGGATTTTTGGTTGCATAATCCTTTCCGACAGTTATGTGATCTATCATAATATACGACTTTAATATTTTTTTGAATTGTAAATTGATAACATATTTTTAATTTAAAAAACGTATTAATGAATTAGAATTTTTTTATAGCTGGAAAATTTGTTGCTGGACAAGGATGGGAATATAAAAATAGCAGACTTCGGCTTATGTAAGGAGGATATTAATTTCGGAGCGACAACTAAGACGTTTTGTGGAACACCCGAGTATTTGGCACCGGAAGTATTAGAAGACACAGACTACGGACGCGCTGTAATTATAACACTTTTTATAGATATAATCGACAACGGAATAGTAAACTGATTTCCTGTGCATGTATGTGTATATATTAGAATTATAAAGTCGAAAAACAACATATTGCTTGAACATATGGCATATATTTATTTTCAGCTTAAAGAACCTAAACTTTTGACAGCTTTCTACTTGACCAGACCTGACCAGTTCTGATGATTCAAAATTTTAGTAAAATTCAAACATTCAGTAAAATTGAAGTAATGATTGAAGTAGTGATTGAAGTAAAATAAAATATGATATGAAGAATTCGTATGATACCCATTACCCATAGATGGGTAAAACGGAAATTTCACATCTTGTTAGTGAGTGATGAGTAGTAAAAGCTTTTTTGAAAACAGCTTTATATCACATTTAACTACATTAAAATTAATGCGTTAAGTTCTGTGTTTTCGACTTAATAATTATAATATATAAAACATTGTAAGACTACGTTTACAATTTCTTTGCCTTTTTGATAAAACACCAAATTAAGTAAATGATTAGAATGGGAGACAAAAGTTTCGAAACAAATAGGACCTCCTGGCAAAAAATAACGCTGGAAAACTAGGTTTTCTGGGAAATCTGAGCAAATATTACAAATTACATATTGATAAATATTTAATACATTTACAAATTTTCTTTTTGCAAACCGATAAAATTTCTTAATCACTTTATAAGTTTTCACGTGAAAAATATATTTCATAATCTCTCTACACAATTATTTGTTAATACTCAAAATTTACTGTTGCATAATTTAGAATTATGCTTTTTTAATTTATAACCGAATTAATATCTAAATACTTATTAAATTAAAATTAATTCTTTTATACATTTTTTATTGAAATTGTTTCGTAAATTAGGCCTAATATAAATGTTATTAAATTTTTATTAGTTTAACACATTTTATTTGTTTAAACTTAATCAAAATGCAAACAAATATATTTTTTGGCAAATAATATATATATTTCACATATTATTTTAATCAATTTCTTAATATGCAATAATTTAACTTTATTTATGAAATCGTTGCAAAGATAATTTCAATATATATCTTCTAATTTGCGTTCAAAATTAAGAAATGCATACTAATAGACAGTTTCCTTGAAAATCCTGTATATGTTATATGCAAACTGTTATATTATACCATATCTCTATCTTAGCTATTATTAGATAAAGTTTGATTGTCGTTATGTTTTTTGTCACGGAATATTTCCGGTTTATACTGTTTACTCAAACTCTTGATTGCAAGTCATAATTGTGAACATACAATTTAATGTTAAGGTCGACTGGTGGGGACTCGGAGTTGTCATGTATGAAATGATGTGCGGAAGATTACCCTTTTATAACAGAGACCACGATATATTATTCGAGTTAATACTGGTAGAAGAAGTTAAATTTCCGAAAACATTGTCAGCTGAAGCAAAAAATTTACTTCAAGGTTTATTAATTAAAGATCCGCAGAGAAGACTTGGAGGAGGACCAGAGGATGCTAAAGAGATAGTGTATCATCCCTTTTTTAGAGGAATCAATTGGCAGGATTTGCTTGAGAGAAAGGTGGACTACTCTTACTCTATTCTTTATTTGATACTGTTTTCATTATATTGAAAATGAGCGATTAATGATTAATGATTGCTTAATTAGGTGACGCCTCCATTTAAACCTCAAGTGACGAACGACACCGACACCCGCTATTTCGACCAAGAGTTCACCGGCGAGTCAGTGGAGTTGACGCCACCCGAAGTGGGAACACTCAATTCAATCAGCGAAGAGATGGAACAGCCGTACTTCACGCAATTCTCTTATCACGGCAGTACTAATACTTTGGGGCGAAGCATCGATCAATGATGATAGTAATAATAAAATAACATAAATAATCATAATAATAGTGTAAATAAGATAAAACTATAATCACCGTTCAGCAACTTCTTGGAAAATAAGCATCAAAATAAAGTATCACAGCATTGGTTTTAGTGCTTCGTACACCAAAATGTGTGTTAAAACTTTCAATGCTGTTATACACAGTCTATTTAGAGTAAACTTTATACCAAGCGTTTGACACGTGCTTTACTGGTGACAAACAAAGATAGAGCAGTAAGCGATATAGAAAAAACAAATGTGCCGCTATTATAGAACTCAATATATGTCTGTTAGTGCGTCAGTCGAGATAATGTAACGGTAAACTGAAAACTGCACATTAAGCACACCATTTTGTAATCCACTGTTACGTAATCTTATAATTAACACTTCTCGAGTTGAATTACGTTTAAGAGTAGCGCGTCTTTTTCCACATTAGATGACTATTTGGTGATTTGGTAAGCTTACGTTATTAACGTTATTAACAAAGTTTTATTTACAAAATTGTATAAAATAACATGAAATGATTGTAAAATGTAAAATACATGAAGTAGAAATGACACGCATTATTGCCGTAATGCGCATCCAATTGATGCGTCGCTGAGAAGTAAAGCGATGTTATCTCACAAACACATTCTTCTCACTAATTGAAAACAACAAATAACCAGAAATAAAACTATACTTCAGCTTATATTTGCTCAATAATAATCGATTGTAATTTCGCAATTTATTGCATGTACTATACCTTATTCTTTTATTACTATGCATTATTGCTTGAGCTCCGACAAGACTGTTAAACATTTTTCAAAACTATTCATTCCTATTAAAAGAAAGTTCGTGTTTGATAATGTCTTATAGAAATATAAGCTTAATTATTAATACGAGTCACCGATATTTATTATGATACAAAAACCCCGGTGTTTTTAATGTACAAATCAAACTAAATAACTAAATAATGTTTTGCTAAGTAGAAACGATCGCATCGATATAAAAATGTTTAAATGGCATTCGCATTCCCGAAACAATTTAAAGTGATTTTAAAATAGTCTTTTGGAATCGTTTATTATATCCCACAATGAAATACCGGTGACAAATAAATAAACATTATATATCAAATATTTAAAAGTTATAACATTTTCTTTTTATACTGTACACACACATTAATGTGAGCTTCTATTAGTCTTATATTTGGCAGCTTCACTGATAAGTAATTTTAATAAAATTGTGATTTTTAGACAAACCACTTGTGAATTATTTAATTTTTCAATGGTAACCATTCAATGATGTTTAAGAAAATATTGAAGCAAACGATTGATATTTCAAACTTAATTAAACGCAACAATCATAGTAAAGAAAATCTCTTCGATTCATTTGGACGAAAACATGATTATCTCAGAATATCACTCACTGAAAAATGTAGCCTAAGATGTAAGTAAAGGGGAAAAAAGTATATTTAAGAATGGGATAATTGCAGAAAAATTCTTAACTTGAGTTAGAAATTTGCGTTAAAATCAATTGCAAATCAATACAGAAATGGAAATTATTTAGTATTTTATATCCACACACAGGTAAATAAGTGACAACTAAAATGAGTGAATACACCAGGCCTTCAAAATTTTATTGAAAATTAATTTAAAATTATAAATAGTAACACACGATTAAACTAGTGATAAGCATTTAATTTGTAGTTACTCTAAAATAAGTTGACAACACTTAACAGAGCCAACTTTTTTTCGGGAAATCTTGAATTGAAAAACGTAAAGATATCGACGGAAACCTTTCTAGAAGTTGTTTTTATGATTGATACTTGAAAAATAAACCTTATTTAAAATCCCGAATATCCAGAATTAGAGAATATTTTCCTTTTTCCCGAAAATGAGATTCTCCCGATTTTGTAGAATTTCAAGATTATTTTCATGATTTGATGCTGAAAATCGATCGGTCAATAATCTATATGGTCATTGCTTAATGATCGATATCGAACAATTCGAACATTTGATAAATAAAATTTTTGTTACAGTATTTCCCCGTTTTAGTCATCTCGGATTTAGGCAAGTCTTCAATTTAGTCAACTGAAATTGTTGCCCAAATT
>JAQIYA010000826.1:0-16465 GCA_034699355.1 Microtritia minima
AACTATAGATCGCAGTAATGGGAGAACACATTTGAAACGGCAATAAATATGAAAGTTTTATCAAAACCAGTCATATATACTCTGTTATTATGTGAAGCAAAAAATATGATAAGTTTGTCAATAATGACTTACTTATGCATTGGTATAGCATATGAAAAAGAGAGCGAGAGCTGAGAGACACACATTTGCAAAATGAGAGAAATGGGAGACACGCTGTGCGCGATCGTTGCGATCGTGCGATGTGTGTCGTACTGATGCGGCATCGCATACGGCGTACAACACACGCACAACACTGTCTGCACTCTTCATGCAGAGCTCGTTCAATAGCATGCGCCACATCTCCCCCTCTCCTCTCCCTCTTATACTTCGCTTATGTGTGCATTTAGACGACTCGCCAAACGTTGTCTCAGCAATACCAACAAAACTACAATACTGTTATAATGCATTGATATAACAAAACTGATTCACTCTCGGCTCAAGTTTAGAACATTTGGAGCCAATGCTGAGACCAATGACTTTAAGTTAATAAGCCGTGCGATAACATATTTGCATAACAATCGAGAAATTCATAAAACGTGTGTTCTTTAAAACTAAATAATAGACGCGTTTAATATGATATAAGTCGAAGTGAGTATAGTGTATGTCGAGTGTGTCCCAATCAGAACGAGTAGTTTGCAAGTCAGCAAGTTTTGCAAGTGAGTGGCTTTACGGTAACGATTGCTGTTAATGCATAATTCATCGATTCTCAAACTTTGCTTCACTTTAATTCAATTAAGCTAAAAGTTGCGCTTTCAGTCACACAATTCAATGATAATTTTGGTAATAATTTATGCACTCACTGGTAGACACGTTTATCAATACCGTAATCAATATTGTTCGCAATAAGCTTTTTTCAAGTTCGCAATCCCCATGACTTTTGCTTCATTTCCCCTTCTTTCACATATATTTTCTTCATATTGAATGAGACTATTATCGATTTTTTACTCCACCGACAGTCTGATTGAGTGAGTTAAATAGGGGAGAATGAGTGTGTGCGTGAGTGTGAGTGAGTGACTGTCGGAGAGTGACTGCAGGACTGAGGGCAGGGGATTGAGTGCGATCCATATAATAAAATAGTGGATATGCAGTACTTACAGATCTATGCATTTTGTTCATGCATTGAGAGATACTTTTCAAAGTGAACACAACTTTAGATTGTATTCTTAAATTCGGTTCGATTCATATAAATTTTCTTATTTTACTTATTTAGTGATTTTAAAATTTATAGATAAAATTATTTTTATTTTTTATCAAAAAGAATAGTTTATGAAGTGTGTACTCATATTAGAATATTCATTAAAATTTATATTTTAAACATTTCGAAAAGAGATTAAATAAAATAACAGATAGTTATAAAATTATTTATACTGTCATTGATATAAATAAAAGTTCTACTTAAATGATTTTAAAATATATTTTAATAAATGAAAACAACTATAATAAAATCTAAATTTATCACAATATAATCTTATTATTGAACTAAACTCGATTCATTGAATTTGGGGAGAATTTTCGTTTTATATTCTAATCAAACACTCGCTTCTATCGTGTTTATCCAGTTTAGACCAGTTCAGAAAAAGGTTAAGACTGTTTAAGGCAGATAAAAGACCGTTTAGGCCGTTTTCCTTTGTTAATAAAGACTAGGGAATTGTCCCATTTTTGGTCGAATCCCGAAATTTTCCCTTTATTAATAAAGTGAGCCGATGGGAGGACGATATTTAGATTAAATATGGGGAAAATTCTCCCCAAAAAAACTAGTTTTATTCTTATTATATAAAATATATAAAGCATAATGTTAAACATAGTTTAATAAGAAGTTCTCGACTCAATCTTATCAATTTTATGATAAACGAATTTATATAAATCGCACCGACGCTAAAATGTCGGAATTTAAGTTAGTTTTTCTCAATATTATATTTGAAAAGGAGTTAACTTAAACCGAATATCGGCCTTATTTTAGGTTTCAATCGAAGTAAGTTTCGAAGCTTTTATTTCTAAAACCAGTCCAAATTAAATATAGGTTCTCATTGTCTATAAATCGTGTTTCGCAACATCAATAACCACTTTAATGCCACCTTTTCATGGTTTAGCGACTCGAGAGTTACCCCAAATGATAGGCTTAATGATGAAAGATATTAGTCATAATAGTTGAATAAGATGTATGCCATTTGATGATAAAAAGCTTGAAAAATCAATGATCTAAAACTTAGCGACACTCTAATGAGAATTAAAGTCTGTATGAAGATTACATTTTTTTCAAATTACGTAATCTCGTTAGATCTCATTTTCTAAATCATTTTAGTCGTATACATACTTATTTAACTTTCTAATGTACTGTCTTATTATATTTTCCTCATCTAATAAATTGTAATTTTCGTTAAAAATGTTCCCAAAAGCACAATCTCTCGTGAATTATTATCCTTATTTTGTTTTATTTTTTATTTATTTTACAGTAAATTCTTGACACTCTAATTTTTTATTTTTTCAACCTTTTTTCATATATTTTCCGAGAAAATTCCATGTATTCTAAGATAATGGAAAATGGGTTAACTATGTATAGAAAGATTTTTGTAAGTCTTGTTATATTCAAGAATATTAAAAAGATTTATAATAAATATGTTTCACTTTTTTCATAGATAATTATAAGATAATATTTTTCATAGATAGCTCGTTATCTTCATGTTTTTAGGTTATAAAATTTTTTAATAACTTTTAACTAACTTTTTGATAAAGCAATAAATTAATTAGCTGTTAGTTTAGTTTTTAAATTTAAAAGTTTAAATATTAAAACTGTTGCAAAATCAATACAAATCATTTATACAGTGTATATAAATTGCTGCTCTAAATCGGTTATTTTAGGCTTTTAAATGGTGATTATCGCTACTTTAATATATGCATTAATAACAAAATTTTTATTGAGCAATAAAATAAATTTATAATAAACTTATATAAAGTATAAAATTATACGATATATGCTTTGGGTTTCAAAGCTTTAATAAAGATTGAGCTCGAAATCGTTATAATAAATTGTGAAAAGTTAGCATAATTTATCAGTTTATTAATATAAATTTATTTGGATATTTACTTTATGCTGTGCTAACTGTGTGTTATAAAGAATTGTTAAGGAAGTAACATAAAAATATATAAGTTGGTTATAACGTCGTCAATGAAATGTTTCCTTAGGGGATGCGAGTGAAAGCTCACTCTTGTTCGTCATTATTTTGAATACAGTGTTTATTAAATGGTTTGTGGAGACGCACACAGAAAAGAAGTGGTGAACCTCTGGCTTATGATAAATGCCACTTCTCTGAACGCATTTCAGACAGCCATCCAATACTATCGAAAACAAAGAGCATATAAAGAGCATAGCTTTTTGTGACAAAATCAAAGCAATATTTATTGCTTTTATATCATGAAAATTCATCTCAATGTTACCATTTCTAGACAGTAGATAAAGCTGACTATAGCTGACTATAGTGATCTTTAAAGATGTGCAAAGCAAACCTAAATGCATAAAACTACTTGAACTGCAAGAGCACATAATTTATTGAAATTGCTTAAATAAGGGCGAACAAGCAAATCCCTACAGTCAGTCGCTGAACAGACTCGAACTAAGAAACAACTTAATTATCATCACTCCTAACGCCTTCAACATATCCAAAACGATAGCGCCTCAAAGTCACACGGATTTACTTTTTTATTGATCACTTTATTAATTTATATAAATGCCTATAATTAACTTGCAATCGATATCATTTTGACACTTTCATAAAATAGTATAGTGACACATACTGTATAGTGTATAGCAAAATATAGTGTCCAGTTATATACAGTTATATAAGTTATGAGTTAGCGAAATGACAAGCGCTGCAAATTAAAATAAAATTGCAATCTCTATGATATTTTGCAGACTCACTCGCAAATCTAATTTTAAAAATGACAACTCTGCAAGTGCTGCGTAGTGTTTGTTGCGGTGATTGCTTGTGATGACTGCTACCCACTAATCCTCTTCTCTCCCTCTTCTCCCATGTCTCCCATTCCTCTCTCCTCCACCGTTCACTACCTAACCATTAACTCACTCTTCAGTCATTCACTCATTCTGACGCATTTAATCTCGCTTTGACTCATCACACTTGCCTTTCACTTATACAATGCCAGATCTATTCACTCGAGTAGTACTATTGAAACAAATAAAAAATATTAAAAGATTGAATATTTAAAAAATTGCAAAGTATTAAAAATATGATTTTTAATTAATTCGAATTTTCACTATTGTTGTGTAATTTTATTTCAATTTTGAAGAAATTTGTTTAATTACGTTATTTATTTAATGGACTGAATTTTAAAAGTTTTTACCTTTACTTGTTTTATTAATTCATTCATTCATAATTCATTTAATTGAATTCTAATTAAAAAAGAGTAAATATAAAAGAGTATCATTTGTATTAATAAATTCTAACGTTTGAATTGAATTTTATACTTTTTTTCTTACATTTTTTCTATTGATATTTTAATGAGCTCAATATATTTGTTTTAAAAAACGAGCTCAAAGCTGAGCTGAACACACATTGAGCTGAGAGTGAGCTGAGCTGAGCTGAGTTGAGTACTTCACTTATTCACGTATTCACATATATAAGTGAATATATATACTATCGTACTCTACGTTATACTGCTGTACGTTTTCGAGTTTGTTTAGATAAGAAAAGACAAAAAATATTTTTTGCTTTATATAAAAATAAGTTAAGCTTTTTTCACCCTATGTATACTTTAGAATAAAAGTTTAATGTAAAAAACTTGCATCTACTGTGATGTGATGTTGATTTCTTATACGCTTTGCGAATCTTATCAAACTCTTCGAACGCCTTCAGCCAAAAGAATTTTTGCATTTTATTTTTTATTTTTATAGAGATTAGGATTTAATCCAAAATCGAAAGTCAATATTCAAGAGTTGTCGTCTGTTTTGGAAGAAAAACTCTATACATCTAATAATTCAAATTCAGACCTTTTTCAGGTAATTTAATTAAAGTGGTTTAGCATAAAATCATAAACGTTATAAAATAATAGATAATTTTTTATTATAAAAGATTTATATACTCATACAATAAATAATTTCCAAAATAGATATCATTGGCAACATTTCAGCATGAATTAACTCAAATCAAGTATGTATTGTATTAATTCCACCACAAAAATTATTATAATGAAACTTTATATATTCTTTAACATTATTTTAATTAAAATGTAATAACTTTTATTAGAATGTTATGTAAGAATAAATTAATTCCTTAGAATATACTTTAACATAAAGCAATATATTGTAGTGAACTGTAGTGAAGAGTTTGCTTTTCACTGGTTTGCATAAGATTACGACTAAAGCATTCTATGGATGTTGTAGTCTGCATATGATTGCATGAATTGACCCGAAACTACAGTATTTGCTTTGGCCTTTAATATTGGTTTTCGCGTTTACTTAATCGTATAGTTAGTGCATCTTTTTTACTAGTAATGCTAACACGAATTTACTACTTCGCACAATAAGTTATAAGAGACTGTATTAGTGAAGGTGAAGAACCTTTATTCTTGTTTTATAGGATTAATTACGAGCAAGTAATAGATGAAAGAGATAGGCTGCGAATCAACATTTCGGAAGCGAACGCAAGAGCGGACTTATTAGCGAATGAGTTTGACCAGAATCTGATGAGCCATCACTCGAAACTGGAACAGTCGGCGCAGAGTAAACTCGTGTAAGGAAACGAAATGAACGACTCAAACAACGAAGAGTCGCCTGCTTTCGCACTCTTTAACATTGTCTTCTTTTTATGGCGTTTTAGTCTTTTGGAGAAGAAATATAACGAACAAATACGGTTATTGGAAGACGAATTGCAGAAAGAAAAAGAGACGTTGGCGTCACAATCGCTACTATTAAAAAAAGATATCGCCAAAGAGTTGTCGGCAGCGCAGGAGCAGGAAATTAAATTAAAAGAAACGCTTATTGTTTTCGAACAGGTAATCGTATATATAAGCAAAATATAGTGAAAAAGTCAAAAGTCAAAAATGAAATAAAAATGTAAATCAATTCAGGAGAATAAGCGATTGGAAAATGAAGTCAAAAATTTGAATCGAAGCTTCTTTGAATTGCAAAGGGCTTACATTGATTTGCATAAAGAGCTCGAAGAGACAACTGTTGTCAAGAAAAAAGTATATTTCAAATTTCATTTATACTTTATTTATTAAATTGATTGCCTTAATCTCATAAAAGCATATTAACTTTATTAAGCGATGAGTTATAGAATATATTATTTATTGCATGCGTTAATAGATCGCAGAATTGGAATCAATGCAAGGAATAATACGAGAACAACAGTATCAGTCATTGTATAATGAAATTGAAACTCTTAAATCACAAAATAAGGTGTGTTTTGATTTGTTAATCAATTATTTGACATTATAGGCATTGATTTGAAGTCAATAAATTTTGATACTTAAAGGAACTGCAAGATCAAAATGACGAATTGCTTTTGGAGATGGAGAGTGTGCGACAAAGACTGCAACTCCGGCGAGAAAATAGAAATACAAAGATTCATAAAAAAGCTATATATCAAGAGAGGAGCAACTCTTGCCTTTCAGATTACATCGAGTCGGTTAGCAGTGATGATTCGGCAAATAGCTGTAACAAGGGATCGATGAACAGCTTAAAAAGAGGAGGAAAAGGAAGTTCTAATGGTATAAAATTGCAAAATATTTTATCATTTATCTTATATGGAAAGCTAATCGCAATTTCTATACAGATAACTTGAATGATGATATGGGCGCGGGTATGAATTATAATGGCAAACATTCTTTAATAATATGCAATCAATATATGAATTCGTGATTTAGATAAGTGTTGGCGAATTTAGAAATAATGTCTAAACGTTTCATTTGAATCCACAATATTTGCTAACTTTAGTAGATGTGGATGAAGACGATGACAGCGATTTGTGCACTTGTGTTGTGGCGTTAATGCAAAAGAATAGACGCTCTAAAAGAAAGATGGGTTTGGATAGTTTGACGATCGGTTTTGCGATTTATGAGGTGAAGGATGGACATGCTGTCGATAGTGGACATCCGTTATACAAAACTAAGTATATTTAATACTGATTGACAGATTGAGAGATTATTAAGTTAATATTGCATATACAGATACAATCTCTGCTACTTTCATAAATATGAGAGAAGTTACTGGAAAGTTTCAAATTAAACCAGGTTTTAGATATTATTTTAATTGAGAAATTTAATTAATTAAGCCATTTGTTTGTGAAAAAAGATTAATTATTTAATTAATGTTAGGAATCTATTGCATTATTCCCTCAACCTTTGACCCCCACGAAGAGGGAGACTTTTTAATTCGCATATTTACTGAAAAACCTGCTCATAATATGATCGAAAATGATGACGAATTGAGATAATAAGTGATGATTCAAATAAAAGGAATGGAGTATGTCTTATGTCTCTTATTTTTCATTATAACATTATGCCGTTATATTGACGTTAATTTGTGTTATTTTTATGCTAATTTAATCACTTCCAGATGAAGAAGAGTCAGCCGAAGAACTGATCTGAAATCGCCGATAGACTCACTTCAAGTCTGGCGTCAAAAAGGATGGAGAAAAAGGATCACCGAATTTGTTCATAGAAGATTCATTAAACCATTTAAAATCTTATTTTAGCTTATTTTGTCTTTTACAAAATCAAGCTATGGATTTGAGAGGGTTGGGTGTCTGTCACTCCCCTAATGAAGGAAAGGAACCACAAGTGGACCAAAATTAGTGTCATTTAAATAGAGTTTTATCTCTTTATTAACAAAGGGAATCTTGTTGTAAAAATAAGTATTGTTGAGATAAATTACAACAATGAATCGCGAACGTAGTGAGCGCTTAAGTAACTCACGAATAGTAAAAATAATGTTAAAATAAACTAATAATAGTGTTAAATCTTGTTTAAAGATTTACAATGAAAAATAATATAAAGTATTATTGAAAATCACTAAAATTAATTTTGACTAACAGACATTTTATTATTTGAATTAGTTATAGAGATTAACAATACACTATAATATATTTAAGTAAAATTCTGTAAATATATGGCAAATTCTTAATAATACATTAACTCTAATAAATATTGATAATACAATTAATAAATTAATTTAAAAATGGTATAAATATCGATATTTATCAGTAATATGTAATATCAATTATCCATAATTTGATATTTTTCAAATTTTAATTAAAAACACTAGAGAATAATGTATATACAGCTAATTTTTAATCTGTTTAGTGAAACGCCAACAAAAACCTGTTTTTCATATTAGCATATTTACTATTTATAACACTTTTCAATACAAATTGTCTTCTAGTTATATATGTAAGTTTGACTTTAGATAACATCTTACTAATGAGATAAAAAAATAGCTGTAGAATTAGGCATTTGTTTCATAAGTCAGAACATAAATCAATATAATTACTTTTGATTTATACATAATTTAGATATAAATATTTCAATTTGCTTGTTATAATGAAATAGATTTTATATTTACCTAATCGTTATCTTTCTTTGTTGATTTTAAATTAAAAATGTTTCATTTTAGAGCAAATTATAAATTTGATTAAACAAATGAATATTTTCCAATAAAAATAATATTTATAAAGTTATTTAGTTAATGAATATTAACAAAAATTCATAAATAATTTTATAGGATTGTAATATTTAGCTGTAAATACTTGAATAAAAAATTTATATAATAAAGCTCAAAATAATACGATCACAATTGTTTCTATTATAAAATAAACTATTTTAAAGTTCTCCCTGTCGTATAATATTGTATAGCAATATAATATTTCAATTTAATATAATATAAATATAAAATATTGAATAATTTTTAAATATTGAATTTTTCATATTTTAAACTTGTGTAAAATAAAATAAATAATAAACTTTAACAATAGTAAATTTTTAAAAGGCAGCCAACATGAAGTGAAGCATTGAATTTGCAGCATCAAAATATTCAACGACTAACAATATATCATTTTTTCGACAAACTATAAAAAATTAATTTAATAAAAAAAATTAATTCTGCTGTGATAATAGTTTAGAATATAATTAAAAATATCAATACTCACTTCTTCGAGAGTAAATGAAGGATTACTCGGTTCAGCAGTAGGACTGGCATATCTGTATTTAGCGTAAGGCAAAGCAGGGGCTGGACCTGACTTCGGGCCCGATTTCGACTTCTCATTCCATAAGTCAATGCAATTTTTCAACTTCATTGATGAGTGAATAAAATCATCAAATGTTAGCGATTTTTCTTGAGATTTACTTTCCTTTTTGGCAGAATTGGCAATAATGCCATATCTAAGTACGAGTAGTTGAAGTATTGTGCGATTTACGTTTAGACCCACTTCTTGAAACGCAGCTTTTAATTCGGCCGCAGAAATAGTATTACTATTATCGACGTCGTGTTTTTTAAATACTGAACACCACTGGCGAATATTTTTCCAAACTTGGGTGAACTCATCAAAGCCAAGTTTGCCTGTATTTTATTGAAAATTTGTGGAAATTAAATAAAGACAGAAAATGTAAAACAAACTAAAATGAGGATCTTTAAGTTTCAAGTTTAGCTTATGTGCTAATTGTTTAAATATTTATTCGTTAATTTAAGTTTCATAATTCCTAAGAGTATAATTTCGAATGCATTTGATTGCAATGTTCATAAAGCATTTTACAAGACCCTACCATAAGCATAATGCTATGCTAGCATACTTGCAAAATGCGTTCACAATATCGAAAAGTTCACTATAGTAGGGTTTATTATTCTGAGATTATTTTAAATGTTAAAGTATAGCAATTCAATCGGGAATTTCAAAGCCGTTCACAATACTGAGAAGTTCACTATATCGAAGTGTTACTGTTTTCTGTATATGCATAAAAGATATCTAAAACCGACCTGTTTTATCGATATCTAACATCGCGACCATAGATCTGCATGATTCCAATGAAAATCCATCAAATTTAAACTCTGAAATAAAAGTTTATTTCAGAAAATTTATGAAAATTTATTTTGAAAATCAGAATTAAAAATCAAACAAATAATATAAATAATTAAAAAAAAGTAATAGAATATAATGATAGTTATAAAATATTATTATAAATTAATAAATTAATCATACATAATTATAAACTTATTAATTTCGTATTTAAAGAATCTTTCGTGAAGAAATGGTACTCACCCTTGGATGCTATTAGTAAAATGCATGAAAAAACATGAAATAATGACTCATTAAATCAATTAAATTAAGATTATTGTTAAGATTATCATATATTAAAATATTAATTACATTGTATATTAAATTTATACAAATAAGGAATGAAATAAAATATAAATTAAATGTCAATATCACTACTTAATGCATAACATAATTAACCTTTTTTTAAAGCGTGATTTAAAATTTCTTGAAGTTCCAGAGCATCGACTTCCATATCTTCTCCTTTGAATAAAAACAGCATTTAGAGTTTATAAGATCAAATGTTCAAATTTTAAATCATAATTATAATAAATACCTGCAAGTTTTGCAAAAAATGAATGTATAGATGATTCGGTTTGTTTCGTTTCATTTTGAGATATATTTTCCACCTATAAAATACAAATTATATTGAATTAAAATAATTATCTCTAATGGCTATAAGTCACAGCATAACGAGCATAAGGCATACAATAGTTATTTACTGTAATACATGCATCATTCATGCATTTTAATCATGCTTTTAATTAGATTTTATTCACATCACCAAAATTAGTAAATGACAGTAAATGTCTGATATGAAACTCAAACTTGAAATAAGTTGGAAAGAGAAATGAAACAGAAATTGAAAACGAACCACTTGTGAATTATTAATACTGTGCCAAAATGAAGTAAAACATGATAAGAGAGATGCTAATGCATCGTTATTATCGCTATTATCTGCGATCGCTTGATCTCGTGTGTTATCTTCAACCACTTTGTCAGTAACCTATTTAATTATTAATTTTTCGATATCTTTATTTAAGATACCTGCGTATCAACACTCAAACATTATCAAAAAATAACTTATATTCAAAAATTGCAAAATAACACGAATTAACATCAATATAATGAAAAATAAGAGACATAAGACATACTCCATTCTTTTTATTTGAATCATCACTTATAACTCCCAATTCGTCATCATTTTCGATCACATTATGAGCAGGTTTTTCAGTAAATATGCGAATTAAAAAGTCTCCCTCTTCGTGGGGGTCAAAGGTTGAGGGAATAATGCAATAAATTCCTAACAATAATTAAATAATTAATTTTTGTTGACAAATAAATGGCTTAATTTATTAAATTTATCAATTAAAATAATATCTAAAACCTGGTTTTAATTGAAACCTTCCATTAACTTCTCTCATATTTATGAAAGTAGGAGATCGTGCAACTGATGCGTTATACTTGAAAAAGTCATTTGTTAATAATTGCTGACAAACCACAGGATTGTATCTGTATATGCAATAATAACTTAATAATCTCTCAATCTGTCAATCAGTATTAAATATACGTTTTGTATAACGGATGACCACTATCGACAGCCTGTCCACCTTTCACCTCATAAATCGCAAAACCGATCGTCAAACTATCCAAACCCATCTTTCTTTTAGAGCGTCTATTCTTCTGCATTAACGCCACAACACAAGTGCACAAATCGCTGTCATCGTCTTCATCCACATCTACTAATGTTAGCAAATATTGTGGATTCAAATGAAACGTGTCGACATTATTTCTACATCCGCCAGCAGTTATCTAAATCATGAATTTATATTATAATATATGAATTACATATTATTAAAGAATTTTTCCCATAATAATTTTTAAAAGAATTTTCAAGTATTATCTAAGAATTTCGATACTCACAAATATACATTAATATTTTTCAAATCTAAATATAAGGTACTTTATAAAAATAAATTGTAATTACCCCTGATATCCAATTTCCTTCCAAATAATGCACTTCCCAGCGACGCTTTTTCTCTAAATAATTGTTTTCCGAAAATAACTAATTATTTAATAACAACAAATATCGCATGTTTAATAATTTATTTTAAAAAATAAATCAATAAAAGGTCCTAAAAATTATAAAACGATCGAAATAAAATAAATTATTAGTATAGAAATGTAATCAAATTTATTTAAAAAAATCATCACAAACTAATATTTAAAAATTTATTCAAAATTACACAAATAAAAATTAAATTTATATTAAATTTTATGAACGCATTATCGCTATTATTTGCTTCTTTGCTATTTTAAGTCGCTATAAATTAACATTTAAACTATTATTAAAATAATTTCTAGAATGACTGAATTGATTGTTACATTATTTAAATGTAAATTAAATAATTAATAGTTTTAAAAATTTCAGAAAGAATTTATTCATCTGTTTAAAGATGTGTTTAAAAGTGTTCGAATTAAAGGCATAGTTATTAGATTCAGAGGCAAATATTTTTCAATCTATTGTTCAAATTTATTGCTATTTACACAGTGTATGACACTATAAAAAAGAAATTTACTGACGGAATTTTCAGATTCGAGTTTATCTAAATAATTAACCCGAATTTTTTTCTTTAATTTGAATTTGTATTAACTTACTCGTTAGTACTCATACTATCGTATTTAATTATTTAATACAAGTAAAAATCAATAACAATACCGTCATCCAAAGAATCGGGTGTAACGTTACAAATTTCAAGTCTTGTAAAATTATTTTTAAAATCAGTAAACGACATCCAAAATTCTCCGTCGGCATCAAAAGTTAACCCCAATTGTTGTTTCTCTCGATCAGAGACAACAGTCCATTCTCTTGACCTGAAAATAACCCAATTGTGATTTACATTAATGATATATTATTAATGCCATATGAATAGACCCACTTATCACTCCACGCGCCCTTCCATTCAGCCTCATTACCCCATGGATTTCTAACCCGAATCAATGGTATTTTTCCCTGAACTCGAGATGAACTTAATTCAACTAATTTAACTCCAGTTACCGAATAGGCGTGACCGCGAATTAAACCTCAAAATAAACATATTAATTGTTAACAAACCTTATTTTATTAGAATATATAACCTTTTAAATAAATGAATAGTACTACCATTAGAGAGAGTGGCCTCCATTTCTGAAGAATCTCGCGCTTCAATACTACAGCCTAAAAATGAAGACCTTTCATTGGCCTTCAGCATGATCTGCATTAAATTTGGTGGACATTCGTTTGACTGGAGGTCAAAATGTTCAGTCAAACCACCTTTAATACAGATAATAACAAAATTATTGCCAGATATTAAAAAAGTAAATTTAAAATTGTTAATACCAGTAAAATCTTCCATCGCTTCGCTCGTTGTTCCGCCTTTTAATGCTTCATAAGATCCGTGTAATCTATAGATATATATATTTATATGATAATGGTGTCAAATATGCATTTATTATTGTCATACTTAGCGTAAGCCTTTTCAAGCAAAGCACTCCAAAATTCGTTTGTGTCCTTTGAGTGCATAAGCATAAGGCGTCCATTCATAGTAGGAAGACGGTCATCAATGACCACATCAATCCATTTGCCGTATTGCCAAAAGTGAAAATGAAATATACCTTTAAAAATAATTGTCAGTTAATGGAGAATCAAATGATAGGCGTGTAAAATAGTTAACCCGCATATTCTGGCTCATCAAATGTTTGGTCGTGAGGCACAACTCGATGAAATAACTTGCTATTCAATGTTAAGTTGGCCACAGCTAAATATATCATAAATAGTCATTAAACATATTTTGAGCAACTTTTCTCAAAACAATTTGAGAAATACCTGCGAGAAACCAGCAGTTTCCTAACTCTCCCTGAATTACGTCAAATCTATTGACACCTTAAGCGTAGCAAAACAAACAATTGGTAAGCATTAGTTAACGAAACCTTTGCAATATCACCTTCGCTAATGAATTTGGGACTCGCAATGATTTGTGAGGGACGAAGCCATTCAAATTTTCTGCCACCACTTTTGCCAGAAAAATAAAACGAGGTATCAATGGCTGGAAACATGTCATCTTCGAATAATTTTCCATCTCTTAAACATTTGTCTCTCAATTCATGATAATCTTGAGGTTTTCCAGTGCCGGCAATATTTAAGCCAGACTTTCTCTCTCCAAACTGTTAAAACAAATATAAATAAATTTATATGTTCAATAAAAATTTGAGTCATTAAAGTTTTGGCTTATTTATGTTATTAAACACAAAGATTTTTTTGCTGAAAATATTTTTGATGATTTTATTTGATAGACTTTGTTAAAACACATAGTCTGCTGTAACAAATTTTTCATTTTAAAAACATTTTTAATTGTATTCAAACACTATTAAAATATTTGTAAATATCATAAAAAATTTATTGTCAAACTAAATAAATATACACAATTGACAGAATACATGTTTCAATAAATTAATATACAAATAATATTTTATATGCATAAAACTTTATTATTACCACGTTATATGCCATTATTTTTAAAGAGTTAATAAAACATTTATATTATATTTTTATAAAATATAATAATTATAGTATTTTAATAATAAGCTTAGAAATATTTATATAATTCTTTCTGTAAAATATAAAGAAAATTTTAAATCATAAAACATAAATGAAAATATTTTCAGTTTATAATTACAGTAAAACATTGATTGAGCTTAACTTATTTTGCACTATTTCTAACAATGCTGTTAAATGTCAATCTTTAGTTTCTATGACACAAAAGATAATTACAAAAACATATGTCTCTAATTTTGAAATGAATGCAATCATCATTTAACTTATCTATAACTGCACAGTAAAATGTTGACCATAAAGATTAATTTATATTTCATATTTCGTCGATTCACGCAATTCACGAATCATTATACTTACTTCAACATAATTTATATTAAATTAATCTAATTTATTGTATTAATAATAACTTATATATCAATAATTAATTGGTTAATAAAAAATTTAATAGCGTATACCTTATAAAAAATTGGTTCTGACATTCTATGGATGGTTAGGAAAGCGTTGATGTTTTAGTCAATTAGTTTGCTATTATGTTATTAGTCATCAATCTATGCAAAAAAATGTTATGTAAGTAATTCTAAATAATAAACACATTACTTTTGTAATACAATAAAACTTTTTTTATTAATAGTTTATCTCACTTTTATGATGAATGGAAGCGTAAATTATTAATGACTTAATCCAAAACTAATTATAATTACACTTATGATGAAACCAATTATAAGTTTTATTAGTGAAATGAAGATCAATACTTTTAAATTGCTATTTGGCACTAAAGGCAACTAAATTTATTCACATCATTCAATGACTAATCAATAGATTATGCAACAAATATTAGTACGCGATTAAATGAAAATATTAACATTGAATAGCGGTTCTAACAATTAGACAATTATCTCTGTTTAGTCAAAAATAAGTGCACAATTTGTAAACATTTATAAATGATGTTAAATTGAGAAAAGAGCTGAATTGACTGCAATATTGACAATAGATATAAATGAGTCCATTTCGACGAAAGGGAGGAGAGATGAAGATAGTGTCGACTCTATTGCGATCGACTGCCGCATACCGTATATACGCCTAACGTTTTGCGTTCAAGTCTTACTTTAGTATTCATTTTTATGATCAATTATAACCAGAATAAGGATGCCATCAAATACGATGCCGATGCTTATATCACTAGCAATAATTAAAACTTTTCACAAATCAATTAGAAATTTCACTTCAATTTAACTAAATTTGTTGTAGTAATTTGTTTGTCCAAAACAGCCCAATCCTTCAATTGCTTGTATCAATTCTTGTTTGTTAGGTGTCGTAAAATTTCAAAAGTGACATAATTGGCTAAATATAAATTTATTACAAAGTTTATGATATTTTCTTATTTTCAATGAAATTGTAATGAGAAGGCATTAACACGCTTAACAAAAGATAGTTGTTTACCTTGACATCAATTGTAAACGAAAAATATTCTTACACTTTACGGTTTTGTTTAAGTTTAGATTTCTTTAAATTAAAGTTTACACATAGCTTATGAACACATTTTGCTTTTGGTAATAAAAGTTGTATTCGCATATATTTTTTGTATGATAGTTTTTTATTTTTGCAATATTTTTAATGGAGTTGTCACTACTGTGATACTGCTTAGATAATGATGAGGTAATGAATGGATGCGACTTATAATGTCATTTTGTTTGCCTCATTTGTTTGCTATCATAATTCTATGAATATTCTTTTTCATGTTAACAATAATGAGATGCATGAGTTTTTTTTATTACGAATTTGATTAAAACGG